>SCDT01000528.1:7859-29274 GCA_004143765.1 Drosophila melanica
GTAGTTGACCAGATTGCGTAAAATTAATGCCGCCGTTAGGCGAATGCTTTTCGTGACGGGTCCCTCGTTCTCGTCCATTAGCTCCTTGGAGTTGAGAAAGTCCGCCGAATGGCGCTTGATTGCCTGCAGTGCCGATGTGCCCACTGCTGTGGCCGTTGTTGCCGGCGCTGTTGCTGCTGTTGCGGCCGCATTGGCCACGTTGCGCACAATTGTGACGGTCGGCTGGGTTGGCGCCACGTTGTGGATGCCCGTCGCTAGGCGACGCTGCACGCTAGCCCGCAGATCATCCAGCGCCAGATGGCGATCCACCAGATGCGTCATCAGCGAGTAACGCTTCCGCGCAATGTTGTCGCACAAGCTGGGCCCGCTGCCCCACTGGCAGTAGATCTCGGCGCCGGGATCGAGGTGATCCGGACAGTGCACGTTGCACACGTGATGCTGCAGCTCGTTGAGCGACCTGAACTTGCGACGCGGACAATTGCGCCAGTCGCAAATGAACAGCCAATTGACGTCCACGGGCACAGCGGCCACTGGGGCAACTGCTGCGGAATTGGACGCGGTTGCCGCTACGCTCGTTGCTGTTGTGGTGGCAACTGTTGCCGCTGCTGCTGTGGACATTGTTGTTGCCGCTGTGTTCGCTGCCTGCTCCGCTGGCTTCGTCTCGGCCATAACTGTGGGCTTCGCCTCGCCGCTGACCAACTGCACCTGCTGAGTTGGCTTCAGCACAGGCATTTGCACAGGCTGCTGTTGTTGTTGCGCAGGCGATGGCGGCGGCATTGGTTTCTTGGCAATTGGCGTTGCCGGCGCAGGTTTAGCTTTGCCAGCCTCCGATAGCTGCAAATAAAATATATGTTTTAGTTGAAATTAAATTAGTTAAAAATTTATAAAAATCAAATGATTTAAAAAATAGAAATCAAATCAAAAGAACAGAAATATTAGCTAACTCGCCTGTTCATTTATACTGATATATTACTGGACAAACGTTGGATCATTGTACCAACAACAACACTGACTAAAACACTTAAAATGTTAACACTAGATTATTATCTAGGCTAGATGATCTATCATCTCAAACTTGGCTTGTGCAGAATTTGTCACTAAATTTAAGCTTAAACTTGTTGAGAATTCTAAGGAGTTACCCAATGAAATTGCTGCTTCATATAATCAATATGAGATTGCTCCTCTAAGCTTGGCTTGTGCAGGCCTTGTCACTAAATTTAAGCTTGAACTTGTTGAGAATTCTAAGGAGTTACCCAATGAAATTGCTGCTTCATATAATCAATTTCTCCTGTAACACTTCATTTTTCTGACAATATAGTTTCTTAAATAGGGATTATTTTTTGATGGACTTCAACCTGTCTGTCGTACTCACCGCTGTGGGCATGGTTATCTTCTGCTGTATGATGGATGGATGATGCTGCTGCTGCTGCTCGAGGACGCTGCGTATGTGCTGCTGCTGTTGCTGCAGCGTGGCGCCGACGACCGCAGTGGCCGCCGCCTGGGGCTGTGTGGTGATAATCGTCTGCGAGTTGAGCTGGCTCTGCTGCAGTGGAGCAGCCGTGGCGGGCGTTTGGGTGATGAGCGTTGTCTCCTTGATGCCGCCCAGGAGCAGCTGGCGCTTGTCCGCGCCGGCCGTCGGACCCGATATAATGTGCTGCTGTATGATGGACTGATGCTGCTGCAGCTGTGGTATCGGCGCCGTTTTGGTGGCCACAATGCCGCCTCCGCCGCGATGCAGCTGCGGCGACTGCGCCGGCTGCGGCTGATGCAGCTTGATCGTGGCCGGAATTTGATTCAGCTGCGAGAGCAGCGACGGCGACATCTGGCCCGCGCCCAGAGCTGCGGGCACCGCACGCTGCGGATTGATAAAGATTTGCTGCTGCTGTTGCTGCTGATGTTGCTGCTGCTGCTGCTGCTGTTGGCCCGGTGGTGCGGGACGTGGCTGTGCCGACGCCGGCCCCGTGGTGGTGGTCACCAGCACCTGCTGTCCCTGCGCCGTGGTCATGATCACCTTCTGTGTGCCGGGCACATTGCTGGCGCTCACGCCCGGCGGCTGCTGCAATATGATGATCGTTTTCGTTTGCTGCTGCGGCGCTTGGGTGACCAGCAGCGTGGGCGTCGCCGGCGAACTGACCGGTGCAGCGACGGGCGCCGTTTGCTGTGCCACCAGATACGTCTGGCCCTGCTGATTGGTGGCCAGCACATATTGGGTTTGCGTCGGCTGCTGCTGTTGCTGCTGCTCCGTTTTCTGCTGCAATATGACCGGCACCGTTTGCAGGCCCTGATCCGTTTTGATCGTCGCCGTGGTGGCCAATTTCGGCGCACTGCCACCGGGAAAGATGAGCTGACGCTGGGCGGGCTGCACCTTGGCGGGAATTAGCTGCAACTGTTGCTGCTGCTGCTGTAAGTGTTGCTGTTGTTGCTGCTGCTGTGGCGTCTGCTGCTGCTCTTGACTGGACGCGGCCAGCGGCGGCACATCATCCAAATCCTCATCTTCGAGTATGGACGCCGCCAAGTCCGCATAGAGATTGGCGGCGTTCTTTGAGGGCGTCACATGGGGCTCATCTTTGCCAGCGCTGACCACGTTGCCGTCCAATGCCAGTCGCTTGTTTTGCTCCTCATCGATGGTGAGCTTCCGCTTGGACTGTATTATGACGGTGCGTCCTTGGGCATCCTTGGTGAGCACATTGGAGCCGCTGAGTGGAGCCAACGGCGGCGGCGCCGAGTCTGTCATCGGCTTCTTTTCCAGCGCCAGCTGCGGATGCAGCGGCTTGATGGTGGTTTGACCCACCTTGACGGGCGTGTGCTGCATCAGCGGATTGTTGACAAACGCGCTAATTGCTGTCGACGTCACCTTGATCGGTTGCCCGGCGGGCGAACTTGTTGCCGAGCACGTGGTGGCCACCAGTGCCGGTGGCTGCGCCTGTGCCTTCTGCTTCAACTGGCGCTCGTTCACCTTGTTGGCCAGCAGGCTCTTGATCAGCGAGGAGCTGGGCGTGGGCGCAGCCGAAGCCTCGTCGGCTGTCTCCATGGCAACTGTCTCCGGTTTGGCCGCCAGCGTTGCGTCCTTTTTGTTAGCTGCCGCTTTCTGCTGCTGCATGGGCAGCGGCTGGGCCCGCATCCGGATCCCTATGTAGTGTGTGCCGGGCAGATCGGTGCCGTCCACCTGGCGCACAATGGCGGGACCCACGCTGGCGTTGAAGATGAGCCGCACCAGTCGCGGAAATTGCAGGCGATTCACCACCGAGTGCTTGCCCGCCTTCTGGCAGTGCGATAGGTAAATGGTGTACAGCTCCTGCTGTTCGACGCGGTACTCGTGCCCGCTGCCGGCGCGCTCGTATGTGGCGCCCAGCCAGGCCAGCGCATACGTCTCATCGTCGTGGGTGAAGCTCTGCGGCGCCGAGGGCGCTGCCGGCAGCGACACGGGATGCACAACGGCAGCCGGTGATGGCGCTGGAGCTTGTTGTGGTGCTGGAGCTGGTGGTGGTGGCAACTGCACCTGCGGCAAACTGGGCACGGGCAGCTGCACTTGCGGCAAGCTGGGCACTGGCAGCTGCACAGGAACGGGCACGGTTGCGGGAGCAGGAGCAGGAGCAGGAACTGTTGCCGGCACTGAAATGGGCTCCGGTTGTGGCGGCAGCACCTGCACCTGTGTTGGTGCCGGAGGCGGCAGTGCAGGAATGGGTGCTGCCTGATGCTGCGGCTGCTTAACCGTCATCAGTGGCGTCATCTGATTGCTGGGCATCGTCTGCGCCAGTGTGGACAACATGTTGCCGGGCACCACCTCCACGACGCGCATCAGTATGCAGCCAGCGGTGCCATACGATTGCGCTTCGACGGTGAGCAGCGCCACCAGCTGATCGAGCAATCCTCGCACCTGCATCAGCATGGAGCAGGGACGTGCGCCGAGTGTGCTCAACGCATAGATCGCCTCCAGCGTAAAGATGAGCAGCATCACGTCGGTCAGCGAGAGCAGCAGCATCACCCGCTGATAGAAATCCAAGCCGAGACAGCGATTGATATGCTGGGCATTGCCCTCGCGTCCGCACAGCTTGTAGAGTATCTCCAGGCAGCTGATGATCACGGCGCGATCGTTCGACTCGACGCCCTCGCACAGCGTGGCCAGCAGATTGCGCGACAACTCGTCCGTGGCGGGATCCATCAGCTCAAACTGCGGCGCCAGATTGCCAGCTGTTTCCAAGGCCTGAATGTGGATGTTGCCTGGAATTATAAAACATTTGGTTAGGCTGTGTAAGAGAAAGATCTCAACGAGGTATGTTTAAATTAGCTCATTTTTGTTAATCCAAATCCAAATCGTAATCTGATCTAATACAACTACAGTTAAGTATATATTACTTAAATTACTATAAAGTAATTTACAGTTTTTGGCATGTTTCCCTCATACTTACTCCAACGCACATTGGCGCCCATGACCAGATACCGCCAGAGCGTGCGATTCGAGGCGAGCAGCGCGACGTTCTCCTGGTGAAAGCTCAGGCTGCGCAAAAGCTGAACAATCTGCAGGACGCGCTGGCCAATACGTTCGTCCGTGCCGTGGCTGCGGCGCAAATTTAAAAAGTCCAGCTCGAAGTCGAGCTCATCGGAGTGGAACAAACAGTCGTCGCGGGCGTCTGTCTCCTTGCTGATCAGACCATTGTCCAACCAGGCTTGTTCGTCCGTATAGAGGTCTAGGATTTGTGGCTTGTCGTAGAGCAAGTCCCGCCAGAAGTTGAGCTTTGAGTGGCGTCGCACCTGCATGCCCGCATTGTTGTGTCCATGCTGGAACAGCTGGCGCATGCTGTAGTCCGCATAGACGCCCAGATGCGCCAGCAGCACATCCAGCAGCTTGGGGCACTCGCCCAGCTGCAGCGTCGGACGCGGCTCGTTGGCCATCAGCGTGCACACATTGATCGCGAAGTCCTGCTCGTTGGGCAGCGGCGAGATTAGCGAGAGCAACAGCTTCTCATAGCTGCTGTGCTTGTGCAGCTGTGTGGACATTTTGTACTGACGCCGGCGATCTGCGTTCACCATATGCTGGCGCTGATTGTACGCCATCGGCACGGCCGTCAGCGTCGAGTGCGCCGTACCGAAAATGCTGCCTAAGCCGCTGCTGGTCAAGCTACCACCACCACCGCCGATGCTGCCGCCGGCCAAGGCACGTGAGCGTGCACGACTGGCGCTGGCGCCCATGTCGACACACTCGATGGCCGCCTCTAAGGCCTCCAGCTTGTCCGGATCCTCGCCGAGAAAGTTCAGGCGCTCGTACTTGTCCAGATAGCGTCGATAGATGTGCTTAATGCCAGCGGTTCCATTGACACAACGATCTCGCAGCGTGTCCAGCGCGCTGTACACCTCGTCCCACTCATCGCGCATGTTGACCTTGTTGAAGCCACCGCGTTCCGTGACCTCCTGGTACAGCCGGAACAAGTCCACATGCTGACCACTTATCTTGGCCGCCTGCGTCAGCGGGGTGCTGTGAGGAGAAAATATAACTCTGATAAGCATGCCTGCGGATTTACTGAGCCAACTCACCCGCGCCGCTCATGAAACTGGTGCAAATCACGCCAAAATTCCTCCGGCGCCCTGAGTTGTTTTCCTCCAACTCCCACCCCGGTCGTTGACTTTTCGGGTGTGCCATACAACAATTGCTGTTGGGCTTGCTGTTGCTGCTGCTGTTGCTGTTGCTGCTGTGAGTTTCTCGCGCGCAAAGGCGTCGCAGCAGCGCCAAGTTTTGCCGGCGTCGACTCATTTTGCTGTGCACTGTTGTTGTTGTTGCTGCCGACGGCAGGCGATGCTGCTGGCAGAGACTGCAGCAGCACACGCACGCTATCGATGGACGTCATTCTGTACGTACTTAAATCCAAAGGCAACACGAATCAAACATTCTATAAACTAAATACTGCGCGTACACTCACTTATAGTAGTTAAAAAAATAAAACTCAACAATAAATACAACTACAACGCGAAGACGACGCGCTTCCATAAGCAGGGCTGCAATTAGAAATGAACCAGAGCTGTTTAAAAAAAGTAATCGATATAGCATTGCTGGTATTTAATCGATATATCGTACAATTTTACTTTTTGGCGATAGCATTTAAATTTGCAAAAATATTTAATAATATTTTGTAATATATATAACATATCAAGTAAATCTAGTTTATAGGCTATATTTATCATTTTAAATAACAAAATTGTATAAGTAACATGCATTTTATGTTTTAAAAATTGTACCAATTAGATTATCATTATTCGGTCTTATTAGCATTTGCACTGACTTGAGAGTACGGGTTTCTTGCCAATTCCACCACCAGATGCCTTCCCATTTGTCCAACTCTCTTTCGAAATATTGTCCATTCAGATTACTAAATAAATGAAAATGTAAAAAAAAAAACACACATGCATTTTTGATGGAATTTTTCAGGTTTTCTCACTACTTACGCTCGTGCGCACTGATTGTACCACCAACCACTTTGGCGCTCCACTGAGCAGTTATCATAATCGCGATTGTCGTTATCTCGATCAAATGTGCTAAATTTCATATTTTTATTGAACTTTAAAGCATCGCCAGCATTTCCAGAGTATTCGCCCAAAACTTTTAGTTGATAACCCTCATCTTCGCTGCCTATACTGAAATTCTTGTAGTGGGCATGTCGCATTTCATTGTTGAAGTTTTCCAAATATATGAACAGCTCGTACGGCTGTGAATTTGTCATGCGATGCATTTTTTCTAAGCCAATAAACCAGTTTCCTTTAAGATCGCCAAAGCCAGCACGATAATCTGCCCAGCTGCGATTGAAGTCCACGGATTTATCCACACGTCGCTGAATAACGGTCCAGCCCGGACCCGCGATAATGCCGTCACAGGGCACGGGAAAAGGCTCTATTCCTGGCACTTGGATTTGCCAAATATCCGTTGAGTTGCCAATTTTTAGACAGCTTGTCTCGAAAACTTCAGGTTTTATTTCTTGCTTGTTGTCTAATAAAATAAGCGCTGCTGGACTTGAGGTCAGGTTGCTTTGGCTTTGCGATTTATTCTCTAACAATCTTATTTGTTCATTCTGCTCTTCAATTGTGGCTTTGTAATCTTCAAGTTGTTTTAGAATTTTCGTGACTTGCTCGTTTTCACTTCGCGTTTGAGCTGCAATACTTTCTGTATTGGATTTTATCGAGAGGATAATTCGGTGTAAAGTTGTTCATTGTTTTTACACTGATTTTCTTTTTCTTGAATTGTCTTCTCATACATTCTTTCCTTCAGTTTCAAAACAGCCAATTGGCTTTGCAGAGCACTCATCTGCATATTTATTTTATCGCACGCTTCGATTTTGTTGTTCAAATTTACTGTGCTCCACAAGAAGACCTTCAAACAGTACGGTGCACAGACGCTTTCCATGACGGTCTGGATTACAGATGTTCGCTTTATACTTATAATATAGGGTAATGCTCCTAACTCACCTGGCTATTGGTCACCTCTTCGGAAAATGCGCCTAGAAAAAACCTTGAGATATTTAAGAAAACCACAAGTGAATTTAAGCTGAAAATACGATGCATATTAAAGGGGAATGAAGGCCTATCAATTTTATAGAGTGCCTTATATTGTCGACCGACCAGTTTTGAGCAGTTGAGCAAACTAAATTGCATAATTGTAAATAATATTGAGTATAAGCAAAAATCTAAAACACTGATAAGAGTTTTCGTCCGGGCTTTCAGTTTTTTTTGTTTTTTTGGGTCAAATGTTATTTGTATATAATTAATTGATAGTATTTAGCATATGGGTAATAGGATGATAGCGATGACAGCTTGTAAAAATGTATTATTAGTGTTTAAATTATTATTAATTAATTTTANAGATTTATTATTTTCTTATTTTTACTATTATTCGATTAGGGATCATCTTTGATCAGATGTTTAGTTGTAAAAAATTCTGGGTTTCCCCAACTTCGAAAAAATGCATCTTTACTTTCGTTAAATGTGTTTATCCAAAATAAAAAGTAAAAGAAACTTTAAAAAGGCTAGCGAAAATTGGGCTTAAATAAAATAATTCTTATAACCATTATTTCATAATTATTTGATATTTTTTTTTAAATTTCATGACACTTTTTTTTAATAAAGCAAAAGCTTATTGCAGCAAAATAAGCAAACACAGTCATCGATAACAGTGCTCAGTGCTATCGATTGTCATAACACATGTGCGCTCAGAGAGTTAAATAACACTTACACTTAAATTTTTGTTTAAACTGTCATAAGATTTATACTATTATTATTTAAACATTAAACAGTTATTACAATTACATTAAGAAGATGTCCATACGCGTGTTGGGTGTTATGTATAAGGCCCGTCAGCTGAGCCGCCTGTGCCGGCAAGGGAGTCGCGCCGCAACTTGGGCTCTGAATACCCCACAATTTCAGCAGCTACCGGCAGGTGATAATATCCACAATCTAAAATTTGGTCTATCGCTCAAAGGTAAATATCTTTGCAGCGTCGTCACAGCGGCGATTTGCAACAGCCGCCAAAGAATCGCCGGCCGTTGATAAGCACGAGTTCCAGGCGGAGACACGACAACTGCTGGACATTGTCGCCCGCTCCTTGTACTCGGATCACGAGGTGTTTGTGCGCGAGTTGATCTCGAACGCCAGCGATGCGCTGGAAAAGTTTCGCTACACGGCGCTAAGCACAACAGCGGAACGGGAGCTGGCCGCCAAGGATCGTCCGCTGGAAATACGCATCACAACAGACAAGCCGCTGATGCAGCTGACCATCCAGGACACGGGCATAGGCATGACGCGTGAAGAGCTGGTTAGCAATCTGGGCACCATTGCCCGCAGCGGTTCCAAACAGTTTCTCGAGCAGCTCAAGCAGGGCCAGGAAACGGCACAAGCCAGTTCGAACATAATTGGACAGTTCGGTGTGGGATTCTATTCCGCATTTATTGTGGCCCAGCGTGTGGAGGTGTACACACGTTCTGCGGCGGGCAATGCGCCCGGCCTGCGTTGGTCCACTGACGGCAGCGGGACCTATACGATTGAGGAGGTTCCGGATGTGGAGTACGGCACCAAGATTGTGCTGCATCTGAAGACGGACTGTCGTGAGTATGCGGACGAGGATCGCATTCGGGCCGTTATCAAGAAGTACAGCAACTTCGTGGGCTCGCCCATTCTGCTGAACGGCAAACAGGCGAACGAGATAAAACCGCTGTGGCTGATGGATCCACAGAGCATTAGCAAGGAACAGCATCAGGACTTCTATCGCTTTATCAGCAACAGCTTCGATGCGCCACGTTTCACGCTGCACTACAACGCCGACGTGCCGCTGAGCATCCACGCCCTGCTCTATTTCCCAGAGGGCAAGCCTGGTCTCTTCGAGATGTCCCGGGATGGCAACACGGGCGTGGCTCTGTACACGCGCAAGGTGCTCATACAGTCGAAGACGGAACATTTGCTGCCCAAGTGGCTGCGCTTCATCAAGGGCGTCGTCGACTCTGAGGACATCCCATTAAACTTGAGTCGTGAGCTGCTGCAGAACAACAGTCTCATACGGAAGCTGTCCAGCGTGATCTCCACGCGTGTTATACGTTTTCTGCAGGAGCGTGCCAAGAAACAGCCAGAGGAGTACGATGCTTGGTATCGCGACTATGGGCTGTTCCTGAAGGAGGGTATTGTGACGTCCTCAGACAGCTCGGAGAAGGAGGACATTGCCAAGCTGCTGCGCTTCGAATCATCAAAATCGGAAACGGGACGCATTTCCCTAGAGGACTATTACACATCAGTCAGTGCCGACCAGAAAGATATATATTATCTGGCGGCGCCCAATCGCGTGCTCGCCGAATCCTCGCCCTACTACGAGAGTTTGAAGAAACGCAACGAGCTGGTGCTCTTCTGCTATGAGCCCTACGATGAGCTGGTGCTGATGCAGCTGGGCCAGTTCAAGAACAAGAAGCTGGTTTCCGTGGAGAAGGAGATGCGCAACCAGTCGCAGGATCCAGCTGTTATTCAGGACTTTGGCGAGGGTAGTTTAATGAGCTCCGAGCTCGACAGCCTTATACCATGGCTGCAGGATCAGCTCAAAGGGCAGGTAGCCAAGGTGAAGGCCACCTCACGCCTGGACACGCATCCCTGTGTCATTACAGTCGAGGAAATGGCCGCTGCCCGTCACTTTATACGCACCCAAAGCCACCAGCTTCCCGAAGAGAATCGCTTTGCTCTTTTACAGCCGGAGCTGGAAATCAATCCCAAGTAAGCCCAATTTGTATATTAACACTATTAAAATCTAAAATATATTCTTTCTCCAGACATCCCATTATCAAGAAGCTGCATTCCTTGCGCGTGAGCGATCCGGAACTGGCCCTGCTCATCACGAAGCAACTCTTCGCCAATGCGATGGTTGGTGCTGGTCTCGCCGAAGATCCGCGCATGCTGCTCACCAACATGAACACCCTGTTATCGAAAGCTTTAGAGAAATACTAACCTATCACAATTATACTGAAATTTTGAACAACCAAGTTCTTTAAAATACAACAAATACCAAAATAAAATCCTTAATAGTTAAGCCTATTAAATACCAAACAATAGCCCGTATTTGCCTTGAAAGTTGCCAAAGCAGTGCTGGAAAGCGCTACTAAGCCATCGTATCGATAGTCAACCGAATAACAACACTGCAGAAAAACCGCCCCCGTGACTAAAGTTTATAAAAGAAAACGAAAACGCACCGTAGGAGTTCAGTGCCGTATCCCAAAGCAGAGTGTGCTTTAGTCGCCCATCAGCAGCCAGCAATAAACCCGAAAGGCCAGCCACAGAAGCGAGTTGCTTTAAATTAGATTTCTAATCACGTGAGTGAAAAAAAACATCGTCATATGAGCGCAATCCCAAAAGATTTAACGAAGTCAAATTACAATAACAATGCTGCTACGAAAAGTTTCATAAAAAATAAAAACGAATTTCAAACAGAGTAAATGTTAAAAACCACCAGCAAAAATTGTTACAATAGTATTTTCTGCCACGACATACAGACACGCACACACACACATGTAGACTCACCGATGGCAATGAACGACCCATAAATGTGTGTGTGGTGAGAGTGTGCGCGGTAAACTTAAAAATTGCTCCAAATTTGAGTCAGTAAAAAATAAATGCAGCTAGAAACCAAAATACGCGAAAATATTGTCAATTGTGTTCGAAAACGAAGTTTTAAACGTATTTGCATGTGACTAAGTGTGTGTGTGTGTAATTTTCCAGCGCGTTGTCATTGCCAATTGGACTTTTTTTATGTGCTCATTCTGTCATGCGCTCGTACACACACACACACAGCCACATGACTTCACACATATAAGGGCTCTCAGCAACGCACTCAAAACTCAAGATAAAATTCAATAATTGTGTAGCGAGCGGCGAGTGTTTTTGCTCTCGGCCTCTCGCAACGCGATTACTCACAAATCGTACGTCGTCGTAGCAGCATTGTGGATCGAAAAGCAGCGCAAGAAAATTTTTTACATACGTATATACACATATATATTGTATATGTAATAAAAATACTTTGTTTCAACTTGCAAAGCAAAGAAAATCGCGCCGATATAACATAAGAAAAATAAAAGCAAAACCAAAGTGCAACACAATTTCAATTTTCATTTTGTAGCCTAAAAACACAAAAAAACAAAGCAAAATGGCAGATGTAGAGACCACAAACCCCATCTATGGCCCCTTCTTCGGCGTTATGGGCGCTGCGTGCGCCATTGTCTTCTCAGGTGAGTTTTTCTACAACCAAAAAAAAAGTCTTCCTGCCAACTTCACAATTCGTATACAAAAGGGACACGCAGTACTGCATGCGTAGAAAAATCGAACATTTTGTGTGGCGTAAAGGCTAGAAAGAAGAAGAACCTCTAGTCAGCAAAAAAAAAATTACTCGATTGTATGTATGTAGGAACGTTTGTAGGTGGCAAGCGGCGGCAAGTGTACAAAAATTCAATACACACACAACCAGACACACACACGTAAACGTAATCGTACATGTGCTTGTGTTTGAGTTTGAGTCCATTTCAAAATGCGCGTGACTAGCGAAAAAGGTTTCATGTTTTAGCCAGAATAGTTAATAGCTGTTACATAAAAACATATTTAATTATATTTAAATTTTGTATAGACGTTTTGCGCATTTAATTGCTTTTATTGCAAACACAAAAATGGCAGCATCGAAATTAGAAATTTGCTGCCTTTTTTTTTCTCTTTCAACATGCTAAAAACGGCATTACTCATACACACACAACAGTAGCAGCAGCAAGTGAGCGCCAGATAAAAGAAATGAGCGAGGGAGAGAGAATTGCGCACGCTCTCGTGCCAGTAGGCATTGTCATTGTACTCGCTATATTATGTGTGTGTGAGCGCAGAGTTACGGTTTTTTTTTGTGAAGTTTATGACACGAAGCTCTCGTGCTTTCCTTTTCACACAGTCACAAGACCAACTTTTGGTGTTGCCATACTAAAGTATTTTATTTGATTCTGTTCTTAGTTTATCGTGAGTGTAGAATAAACTGCATGTGAGGGACTTAAACTAAATCTGCGGGCAGGCAAATGATAAGCTAATATATCAGATCAGGAGCAATTTTTTTTTCTCCTATCACGTGAATTTATTTTGTTGGTTATTTTTGTGGAAAATCGCATAAATATAATTATAGTAAAATATAATAACTTCTTTTCTATGTTGAGAATATGCTACAAGAAATGGGTGTAAACACATGATTGTATTTTCATTTGTATATCACAATGGTAATCAAAAAATAATCGTAATCACATGCCACTCTATTTCTTTTTACCTCAGCCCTTGCATGATCAATCGAATCAAGCGTTTCTATCACATGCCTAGCTGCCTGCTTTTATGTGTGTCTTATCAGAGACCATACAATTTTTTACTTGCTTACCTTAGACTGATAAGTGGCTTATTTACCAATCACTTGAATCCGATAAGATAAGAGCCATTGTCGTAAGGCAAAGAAAGCATTCAAGAATTAAAAAGTAGCACGCGCACATTGCTAAATATCGAAACACGAATGAATCTTCTCTTTACTTTTGAATAGGCCCCCATTTGTTAATAGTAATATGATAAATAAACAACACACAAATCAATGACATAATTATTATGTCATGCATCATTTTTGGTCTTGTGATTTGTGGCCCCTTCCCTCCCCACTTTCCTTAATATAAAGCACAGTTTGCTTTGCTTTAATATTTACCTTGCTTATTAGCGCTGTGGTGTATCAAAAATTGTAGATAACTGCTTGACATGGAAACAATGATATCGCAACGCTGCTTATGCAATTAAAGTCAACAGTATAATTCATTTTAAGCCGCAGACAAGTACATATTTTTTATTGTAAAGAACCTAGAAGAAAAAATAAAAAATAATGTTGATGGCTTACATATATGCGCTATCTGGCAACGCTATTGCCGCGCTCACACGATCACATCAACGAAATGAGCGACAAAGTGAGTGAGAGCGAGTTTTAACAGCACACACTCAAGATGCCAACTCGTTGCCATTGCAGTTAACTCTGACACCGCGCTCAAAAGCTGGTGACGGACGGATTCTGACTCATTGGCTGTCAATATCGCCGACAATGGGCGTTGCTTTGAGCTTTTATCAGTACCCGCTGCCTTTGTGTTCGTTATTAATGATTTCAGATATCCTTCGCACGCAGCACACAAGAAGACGCCTGACAAACATATGTACACTCAGATATTTTACACCCACAAGCTGCTTCTTGCCTGCGCAAACTCAGTATAGAAATAGTAGTAGAGACATTTACATATAGAAAATGATAGTAAAGTGTACATACACATGTGCGCGATATGTATTTGTGTGTGTTAATTATGTAAAAGTTGTATACTAATGTCACGTGCTGTGGCCTAACATTTATTTTCCACTGTTTTAAGAACTTGCAAAAAATAAAAGAAAAAATTCCATAGGCTTCAAAGCAACAGCAGCAGCTGCTTGAGTTTTGAGCGCTGTAACGACCCTGTTTTATCTGAGTGCAAAAAGAGAGAGCATGATAGAGAGGGAAACGTGGCAACTAAGAGTCTCTCTGTATGTGTGTGCATACCTTTTATCTGCTGCATTATAATTAATAAACAATAGCTTCTAATTATATGTAAATATAATTTAAAAATATATATAATAATCAAAATGCATTTACGCGTACAATCTGTACTGGGCAAATTATCTAATCAAACGAAGATTACGCACGAAGCACTCACTCAATTTGTAATCACAAATTTGAAAACTGCATGTGTGTGTGTGTGAGATTATGGGAAAAACAAGCAGCTAGTACAAAAATGTCTCAACAATTAAGATACTTGCAAACAATGTACAATTTGTTAATTTTTTCTTCTTTATTGTTGTTGTATTCTGTCGATTCTGCATTCCAATGCTTTTGACATTTTCACTTGTCTCAAACAACAAATTCCAACAAGAACAACAACGTCGGCATCGAGCATCTCTCATTGAGCAATGTTTGATAAGCTCTGCTGCTGATTCTTTTTCTGCTTCTCTCTCTCAAACTCTCCCGCTCACACATTGTCTTGGTTTTTTTGTGCGCGCACTCAACTGTGACGCTTCAATTTGTTGCTGTACACACACACATGCAAGTTTATACATATATTTTTATTCATTTCGCTAGCTACTTTCTCATATATTCCTCGCATTTATATTTATCTAAAAATGTGCTGGTTGTTTGTTTTTGTTCCTATGCTCGGTCCGCGCTTCCTCTTCTTCTTCTAGCGGTTTGTGTATTGTTCACAGCGCGCCCACGCCTGTGTCTGCCATGCGTCTGTCGCTTTGAGCACAGTTAATATAAAAAAAATATAAAAATGCAAGTCAATGCCACATTTATAATTTTAATTATTATTAAATGCAAATTTTGCTCATTTCAATGCAGTGCATCTGTCGTTGAGCAAGTTGAAAATAAAGATTAACTTTTTAATTTCTATGTGTATGTGTACATACTGGCAGTCCTTAACACTCAGCGTCCAAAATAAAGTGGCATGCAACGCTCAGCTGTTAATTTTTATACGATTTATTGACTTGCCGCGTTTATGGCGCTAAATTATAATGCATCTGTTTTAGCGTTATTTAGCTTACTTCATGTACCTGGAAAACATTTGAACCTGTTTAGAATTTAGCAAAGGTATAAAAATGAAATCAATTTACAGAATTTTTGAGTACCTAAATATTTTCTCAATGAATTTTCGTTGATTAATTGCAATTGAATGTAAATGTCGGCGAGAATGTTTGTTGTTGGGCGTCGACTATGAACACAAACGCATTTATTTAAACAAATATTTATGCATATGCATATATATGTGTATATATATATATTTAATAAGTGTTTGGAAGTCCCCGAGACGATGACAATTTCAATATTGTTTCGATTAGAGAAACAACGACACGTTCTTCAATAATATTTTTCGTTTTCGCTTCTGTTTCGCCTTATTGATAAAGCGGCAAATGTGGATATATATTTCTCATTAGCTAGAAAGAGAAAAACAATGCGAAACAAAGCGAACATATCGAAATAAAAATAACAAGTATATTCCGGTTTTTGTGACGCTTGTTGTGTGTTCGTGTGACGTATGTACATGACCAAAATTTGCAGTTTTGTAGCTTTGTTAATTAATAGTAGATAAAAATAAAAAAATGAANAGAATAACAAGTATATTCCGGTTTTTGTGACGCTCGTTGTGTGTTTGTGTGACGTATGTACATGACCAAAATTTGCAGTTTTGTAGCTTTGTTAATTAATAGTAGATAAAAATAAAAAAATGAAAATCAAACAGTTTTTTTAAAAGTAATTCATTAGCGTGCTTCAAGCAAGCCCTTCATACAATTTGCACCGATAGAATATCAATTTGTCGGGAAAATACAGTTAATTAGCATTGCTAAAAAAAAAAAATCACATGACAGTACCAATTAACGCAGGCAGCGACTGTAGCTCTGCTACCTCTCTCTCTCTCTCTCTTACATACTCGCAGCTGTCAGCATTAACGTTAACTTTAAGTCTGAAACGTCACACACAATATATATATATAGCAGCTAGCTTTTGTACATACAGATGTGCCGTTTTTTTTTTATTTACTCTACCAGCATTTTTTGAACGTAACTGTATGCGGTTTTAATTCGATTTATTAACGACACAAACACACTCAAGCGCTGTTTTATAAAATGTATTAAACAAATACCATTGACCGTCATATGAAACTGGTTTTACATTTCAATATTCAATGCGCGTGCAAACAAACACACACACATATACAATACATTTACTTTTTTTAACATTGATCGGCTATTTGGCAACTCTAGCACTTTGGTTTCTTCACATTTACTCGACCTTATCAAATAATATCGTAATGAGAGCGTACAACAGGCTCAAGCCAAAATAAATATAAAAAAAACACTCAAAAAACAACTCTGACTGTTGAGCAGTTATTTATGTTTGCATGTATGTGCTGCCTGGTATGAGTATGTACGTACTCTCTTTTTTCGTTGAGTGCGGGTCATGTGACTGCAAAATGTTACGTTATTTTAGAGAATTTTGGGGAGCTTTTAATATTTGAAGGTATGATCAATTATATAACGTGTATTGTAGTCCAATCTATCAAACCGACTTAAGGCCAGCCAGTGTGACCCCATTATGTATTCGTTATTTAATGTAGGATTAGTTATATAACGTGTATGGGACCCAAATTCAAGGTTTTTGCAGCCAGTGCTAACCCATTAAAATATTGAATATACGAAATTATAGAGTATTACTGCTTAAAAACCAAATGTATCTAATAATGATGTTAATATTTATTTTGAATTTCCACAGCACTCGGCGCCGCTTATGGCACTGCCAAGTCTGGTACCGGTATTGCTGCCATGTCGGTGATGCGTCCTGAACTGATCATGAAATCCATCATTCCTGTGGTCATGGCGGGTATCATTGCCATTTATGGTCTGGTCGTCGCTGTGCTGATTGCCGGCCAACTGGATCCGCCCTCAATTTACTCCCTGTACAAGTGAGTCCTTCAATTGCATTTCATATGAATCTATAAGCTAAAGCCAATCTATCTCATTTGTCTCCTAGGGGTTTCATTCACTTGGGCGCCGGTTTGTCTGTCGGCTTCTCGGGCCTGGCAGCCGGCTTTGCGATCGGCATTGTGGGCGATGCCGGTGTCCGTGGCACGGCGCAGCAGCCTCGTCTGTTTGTCGGCATGATCCTGATTCTCATCTTCGCCGAGGTGTTGGGTCTCTACGGTCTGATTGTGGCCATTTACCTGTACACGAAATAAATCAATCAATTCAACACACACACAAAAACAACAACAAGTAGACAAAACAGCCCAGCAATCAAAAACAACAACAACATCCAACAAAACGAACAACAACAACAACAGCAAGTAAAAAGTGTATCAAAAAATAAACCATCCCAAAAAATAGAACAACAAATTTCAACACCCATTCAAGAAAACAAAACGGAGAACATAATTCTGCGTCGCGTTTTGGTGGCAACTCTGGCAGCCGTTTGTATATAGCAAAACAAAAACAAAACAATAACAAATAATAACAACTGCAGTTAATAAGTTGGGCACCAGTGTTGCCACACATTCGCGGGTGTATTCAACAACAACAATTGATAATTTGACGTTCTTCTAATTCAAGTTCTTTTTTACTTTGCCAATTCGCAATTGCTGGTCCACTGTTTAGTTTAGTTTATTTTTTCCGTTAAACAATCAATTTTTGCAGTTAAGTTCATAAAGTTGTAATCAAATATCAAATTTTTCTCTTACTTTCTATTTTTATTTTATTTTTTTGCGCTCCACAAAACGTGTGCTCTTTGTTATTTGTTTTTTCCATAATTATTATTAAATAATGTTTAGTGTATATGTAAAATTCGTTAATGAAATCTGTAAAGAAAAACAAAAACAACAATTGTAAATTTGCATACAGCTGCAACAAACAAAACAAATTTAGCGAAAAGGGCCAAACAACAACAACAACAACAAATAAATAAAATGCAAAAACAAAACAAAAACCAACAACAAATAGTTGCACTTGCATAGGGCAGCTGTTTGACCTGACCGCCTGGGAACGGGCCAAATTGTTGGTGGGGAAAAAGACACAAAAAATAAATACTTGGCAATACTTCAACAACTGCAACAAAACAACTACATACAATCATAAAAACAAACACACACACACACACATACACATACACACACACACACATGCATACAAAATGTCACTAAGTCCTATGTTTATTTTTAATTATTGTTCAATTCTAAGAATAATATATTAAAAATTAATAATAATAAATTATATATATATATAATTATGATTTTTTTGTGATAAGAAAATACATAAAAAATTGTAATACAAATACAAACAAAAAACAACAATTACGGTATTGATATACATAATATATATACACAACACATATATATATATATATATACATATATATACAAAAATGAGAATGATAAACAATTATACATATTAACATGAGAAAGTTGTTATAAACAAAATATGAAAACAAATCAAGAGCATGATAAAAAATGGTAAAAAATCGAAACCTAAAGAAAATCCTACATCCTACACACACACAAACAATTTTTCCGCTGTTATTGTATAGTAAAGAAGAAAAATATGAAATATATATTATGTATAAAATATTAACATGAAAATGTAGTAGCAAAATTATAAACAAATCAACAATACAACACAACAACAACAACAAAAGTCGTGCAAGCAAAAAAATGAAAACGCAGACAACAACAACAATAACAAATGTTAAGTCTGCGTTGAAAAATGTAACAAAAAAAATTGTAAAATCCCAACAAATTAGAAGTTATGCAAAAACACACAAAAAACCTAAAACAACAACTCGATTTGTATACCGGCAAATAACAACATTAATTTGTATATGTAAAACAACGACAACAAGCAACAGCTGGGCGTAGCGTGCGGGAGGGGGCGTGGCAACACCACCCCGCCCGTTGGTCGCCGATGCATTCGTGATGCTGAGAACGCGGAGGCGACCAACCCGTGCGGGGCGCCACCAGCCCCCGCCCCGTCCACTCCACAGCCCCCCTGGCGCCGCTGCCGCACAAAAAGACAACAACAAACCGAGTCAGAAGACACGCGCCACACACACAAATAATGTGCACCATCAGAGCACGTCTCCCCCAGCCCACCGCCCCTCGCAGCCGAAGCCGCAGAGTCGCAGCGCCCGTGTTGCGTTCGCTTTGTGCGCGCGGCGTTCAGCGAGGGGTGGTTGCGGGCTGCGGGGCGCGTTGCTGCCGGTCAACATTGTTTTGTGCGTTGCGTCTGTTTACATTTAATGCGGGCAAATTGTCACGAATTTTTATTGTTATTTGCGTACTCCAATAACTGTACATCCATCACTCATTTATATATATATATATACGATCGAAGGTTTAGAACAACTACTGTAACTGTGTATTCGAAAAACAACATCAAAAGCAAACAACAACAGACATTGTATGAAATAAATTGTAATTTCTAATTTCCAAAAAAAAAATATATTGTCGTTTTTTATGGGGTTTATAAATATTTCTTTTTTTCAGAAGTGTTGTGCAGTAAGGATGCGCATTGGGAAAACTTCTGAAAAGGATTCAAAAGTTTTTCGTTCGGAGTTGCCAGGATGCACAAGAGAATTTTCTTTAAACAAAAATTAAGCATATTTTGGTTTTTAGAAAGATTTTTGTTTTTAATCGAAAAGATAAATTCCTTATTTTGTAAATTTTATAAAAATTTTCGATGAATGCCAATCTATGGAAAAATAACTAAAGCTGGTCTTAATATATGCAGATTTTTACAGGACTGATTTAATAGTTATCTAAAAACCACAAACTTACCATTATTATTGATTGATAACTTACCAGTATGGAAAATTCTTTTTTAGCTGAAAATGAAATCAGTCGAGTTTTGTTTTCAATATTTCTTGCCTCTATATATTTTCTTTTCTCAGCGTTTACATGTTTCTGTTACTGTCGGTTCCACTTGTACATACTAAGTTGTGTATATATAGAGTTAATATATAGATATATATATGTATGTATATATATCATCATCATCATCATCATCATCGTCATCATATATCATCTTCTTTATGTATAGAATGTTCTTTTGATTACATTAGTTACAATCTGGCCTGCTAAGGATCCAATCTGATCCAATCTCTGGGCCCGAAACTGAATGCGAAATCAAATTTGTTTGCTTGGCGAGCTATAAAATTATTCATAAGTTCTGAAATACTTTGTATGCTTTGCTAATTTTAAATGGATTTTTAATTGGTTTTACGTAATGCTTTTTGTTTTTTTTCGTTTTTTTTCGTTTTTTAAATATTATTTTAATTAAGTTTTTGTTTGTTGTCTTTAATTTATTAAAGCGGTTGCATTATTAGTAATTTACTTTATGATATATATATATACTTATATATTCCTTGTATATCATAAACTATGTACAAAACGAAATCGAATATAGCATTAAGAAGGCAAATGTTTTGGAAATCGTTCTCAATTGGAAGTAGAGATTGGAATCTTTAGTCGAGATACGGGCAGTGTTCAAATTGAAATGCAAAACATTTGAGGGGAAGTTGTTGTTGTTGTTGTTGTTGGTGGAACTGGAGCTTAGGTTTTTCCTAAAGATTGCACTTACATAATATTAGCAAAATATGCAGTTTTAACCTACGTATATACGTGTACTTTTTATTGTTTAATATATATTTTTTGTTAAATTTTTTTGTTGTTGCTTTGTATACTTTCCCTTGTTCGGCTGAATTTGACGACAGCTAACCATATATTAAATATAGTGTCTATCCTTAAGGTTCTTTAGAAAACGTGTCTCGAAAAATTCCTATGTACTTTGTTGTTTTACTATGCTTGCAAAAATCTGAGGTAGTTTTACTTTTTCTTTATATTTTTGTTGGTTTTTTAAATATTTTTGTTTTGTTTAATTTGAATTTTCTCTCATTACGTTACAAAATATCGTAGAATCTCATGTTAGGCAATCTTAAAAGTGTTTGCTCGAACTCCGAACCCTTTTCAGGCGATTGTTAAAAATGGTATTGCTTTCAATTTGTTTTCTATAGCCTACAACATTTACAAAATGCAACTTTTGCCTCGTCCATATAAAAATAAACCCAAAAATATATAAACGATAACAAAGGAAATACATTGCCATAATTGTTATGCCCACATCTGAAGGCGTTATCTACATATGTATATATATTATATATGGTATATGTTGTATATATATATAGTTTTTGTATACAGTTTGCAGCTAAACGCTTTACAACTAATTTAAGTACTCGAAATAAATCGATTTGGTTTAGACTTGGGCGGGGGCTAAGAGGGGGTTAACTAACTAAGCTTTAGTT
>SCDT01000528.1:30971-92771 GCA_004143765.1 Drosophila melanica
TGTTGTTGCCTTGGGCGGCTTGCGCGGATGTTTTCGTCGCTGTTGCATTTGCAGCTTGGCAATGCTGAGCACCTGCTGATAGCTGGAGACGGTGCCGCTGCTGGTGCTGATGGTGCCCGAGACACCATCGTCCTCATCATCATCATCATCATCATCGTCATCCTCATCATCCTCATCCTCATCTCCATCATCGTCGTCGTCGTCGTCATCGTCCTCATCCTGCTCGCTGTCCGCACACTCGCTGCCGCTGAGCTCAGCATCGCCTGCTCCTTCCTGTTGCTGCTGTTGTCGTTGTTGCTGCTGCCGCTGCTGCTGCTGCTGTTGCTGCTCGTTCACGTTGTAATCGTCGGCAAAGAGCTGCGCATCGTAGCGCAATCTGTAGGCGGTGCTCAGCAGACTGTCGATGCGCGTCTTCTCCGCCGGACGCATGTGCTTGATGTGCAGCACCTTCGTGTGCTGGCGCGTTCGATTCGGGCACTCCGGCAGCCACTCATCCGAGATGCTGCAAATTGCGAACAATATAAATATGTAAATAGATTTATTTATGTGGATTCCATGATATCTGCCACTTACATTTCCCGGGGCGACCAACGCACGAAGCACTCGTGGCTGCCTTGGCTGTTCCGCCGCCGCATCAGGCACTGGCCCTGGAACGTGATCGCCTGGGCGCCGTTGGTCAGCGTGCTGATCTGGCGCAGCCGATGCTGCAGTCCCTCCATGATGCCCGTGTCAAAGAAATCGAACATGCGTGCTGCAACAGTAAAAATGGCCGAGACTATTACAACATGATTAAACAAAACTGAAGCAAGACCAAAAACTCTGCAGGCAATACTTGAATTCGTGAGAATCGCATAGAGGGGCTTAAAAAGCAATTTATTTGTATGGAAATATATAGCATTGTTCAGTTTTAAGCTGTTCATTCAAATTGTTACCATAACTAATGCGAGCGTCACCTTTAGTTGATGTCTCCAGCTTGCGCTTAAATATGGCTAAATTCATAGGAAACAACGAAATATCGTAAGAAAAAAGGATTATCGAGTTAAATCGATATCGAATTTATATGAATTAACAATGATTAATACATATACTTAGCTTTATACTTTAAACTTTTGATTAAGTTGAAATTGATGATAAAGATTAAAAAGTTGTTGATAATTTTGACTTAAACTTGATCAAGTTGAATTAATTTGCTGAGCTGCCATTCGTTTTTTAGAATTTAAAGTCCTTTTCTTTTTTGCACCATAAAACTCACCTGAGAAGGGTTGCCGGCGATAGCGCAGCTTTTTGCCGTTTTTGCGCAGCTGTTTGGGCACGGGCGGGTCCGAGGTGCGTTTGCTGGTGCTCTCCTTGGCGTTGTCCGTGGCGTTGAAGTGGTTGTTCACGTGCTTCTGCAGGGCCAGCTGTGACGGGGAGGAGACACAAGTTAGAGGCGAGTTCCGAAAGTAGAAGCTCTTTTAACTTGGTTTTGTACTTACCTGGGAGCCAAAGCGCAACCCGCAGCCCTCGACGATGCACTTGAACTGCTTGGAGCCGCCGTGCGAGAGCACGTGCCGCTCCAGCCAGCGTCGCGAGCAGGACTCCTTGTTGTACACCTTGCAGCCGACCCAGAGGCAGGCGAAGGGGCCCGTCTGCGTGTTCACATGGTGCGTCTGCATGTGGTCCAAGAGCTTCGAGTTGCTCTCGTGCTTCTTGTTGCACTTGTCCCAATAGCAGACGCCGTCATGGTGCCGCTTCGCCCCCTTGCCGCCGCCTGCCCCGGCGCCGGCCGGGAAGCGTATCGTCTTGGGCTGCGACAGGATCGGCGAGATGGCGCACTTGGGCAACAGCTTGCTGGCGCTCTCCGCGAGGATGGTGTCCACCACGGTGCTCGGACTGGATGCGATCTGCGCGGAGCAATCGTCGTTGCTGCTGCTGCTGCTGCTGCCGCTGTTGCTGTTGTTGCTGCTGTTGCTCGGCGAGGCGGGCGAGGGCGCATTGCTGGCCAACGAGTTGCTGTCGGATGCATTGCAGCTGTTGCTGCTGGCCGAAGGCGGACAGACTGACTTCGAGGAGCTGCGTGGGACAGAGTGAAGAGTGGCTAGCATTAATATTGGCTCAAATATTATATATATATATGAGCAATGTTGCTGCTGTGCTATGGTTACTTACATGGCGTCCGCAATGGAGTTGCTGCTTTCGCTGTTGCTGAGGCTGCCGCCGATGCCGGACTCGGGGGTGAGTCGCTTGTGCGTGGCCGTCTCGGAGGAGGCCACCGATTTGTCGTCCTCCTCGTCGTAGTTGCAGCTGCTGCTGCTGCTGCTGCTGATGGTCGTTGCTGTGGCCGCAACTGTGCCGGCTGCAACTGTTGCCGCTGATGATGCTGATGATGATGCTGCTGTTGCTGGCGCTGTGGCTGTCTGGGAGCAATCCTCGGTGCCGCTCGAGTTGCACGACGAGGTGACCATTTCGCTGAGCATATCCTGTTGGCTGGCGTTGCCCGCCGGCGAGCACATCTGCTGTGTCTGGCTGATGTTGCTGCTGTTGCTGCTGCCCGGCGACGGCGCCGAGCTGAGCGATGCGGGCGTCGACGCCTCCAGCGAGAGATCCGCGGCGCTGCTCACCGAGCTGCCCGTGTAGCTGCTGCTGCAGTTCGAGTTGCACTCGGCGAGCAACTCGAGCCGCCGCGCATTCGGAAGTTGACCAGCAAAACTATGTTGCTGCGGTTGGGGTTGTTGCTGTTGCTGCTGCTGTGGCTTGGGCGTGCTGGAGAGCGGCGGCGGCGTGGCCGAGGACTCCTCCATTTGCTCCGGTTTGGCGCTGACCAGCGACTTGCCAAAGGCGGACAGCGTGCTCGAACTGTGGGCGGAGAGAGCGGGCGAAGCGCGCTGCGATTGCTGCGAGTTGAGGTTGCAATTGCTGCTGTTGCTATTGCTGTTGTTGCTCGGCGAGCTAAACGGCAGCGTTGTCAGCGGGGAGCCGCTGGCCAGAGGTTTGCCCACAATGCTGATGGCGCCGTTCGAGTTCTTCACCAGATCGAAGAGATCCGCGTTGCTTGAGATCTTTGCAACTGTTGCTGCTGTCACGGGCAGCAACTGTTGCTGCTGCTGCTGCTGCTTGGCCAGGCTGAGCGTGGGCGTCAGCTTCGCCGGCGCTATGCTGACCAGCGGCGGCGTGGGCGTGCCTCCTGGCGCTGCTGCTGCTGCTGTGGGCGTGGCAGTTTTGCGCAGCTGCTGCAACTCTTTGGCAGCAGCAGCAGCCGCATTGTTGCTGGTGGGCACCAGGGGCGGTGGCGTTGTGGGCGTGGCTATTGCTGCATATTTGGTTTTGCTGAGTGATTGCTGCTGCTGCAACTGTTGCTGCTGCTGCGGCGCTCGCTTTTGATACGGCTTGGCGAGGGCGGCGGGCAGTGGGCGTGGCTTGGCAGCAGCGCTGCCGAGCTGAGAGGCATTAGAAATGGTGACCAGCGGCGGCGGACCTTTGATAATGGCACGTTGTTGCTGTTGTTGCTGCGGCTGCTGTTGCGGCAACAGGGCAGTGTTGCTATTGTTGCTTATATTATTCGAGGCATTGCTGTTGCTGCTGGCAGTGTTGCTGTTGTTGGTGCTGCCGCTGCTGTTGGCAGCAGTTAGCGGCGGTGGTTGTGTGGCAGTGATAAGTTGTTGCTGCTGCTGCTGCTGTTGCTGATGTGTGAGCAGCAGCTGCGCCAGTTGCTGTTGCTGCAGCTGCAACTGTTGCTGCTGCTGCTGCTCTGAGGCAGGCTCAAATATCGAACTCAGGGCGGGTATCGGCTGCAGCGCAGGCAGCGACTGTTGCTGCTGCTGCTGCTGTTGTTGTTGATGTTGCTGCTGCTGTTGCATGGTTATGGCTGCAGCAACCTTCTGCTGCTGCTGACTGTTGGCGGCAATTGCTGCTGCTGCTGCCTGGGCCAACATCGCCGGCAGCGTCGCCGCGTTCAGCAACAGTCCCGCTGGCGTTGCCATAAAAACGGGCTGCGCTGCTGCTGCGGCGCCCAAGCGCTGAAATTGCTGCTGCTGCTGTTGATGTTGCTGCTGTTGTTGCTGCTGCTGCTGCTGTTGTTGTTGCTGCTGCTGTGCAGCGATGGCTGCTGCAATTTGCTGCTGGAACAGTTCCTGCAGATTGGCCGCCCCGTTGGGCGCTGTTGTTGCCGCCTTCACAGCTGCCGCCTGCTGCAGCTGCAACTGTTGCTGCTGTTGTTGCTGCTGCTGCTGCTGTTGCTTCAGCAGCAACTCCTGCAGCTCATTGGCGCTGAGCAGACCCGAGAACGGATTCACGCCCCCGGCGCTGGCTGCTGCCGCCGTCGCTGTTGTTGCCGTCGTCGTGGTTGCCGTCGTCACCTGTTGCAGCTTGAAAACGGTGCCATTGAGGAAATATTGCGCTGCTGCCGCTTGAGCCGCCTGCGCCGAGGCGGCGGCCGCTGCTGCATTGTTGCTGGCGGCGGCGGCAACAGCCGCCTTCGCCACGTTGTTCAGCTGCATGATGTTGGCGGCGGCGGCGAGTTGCGGCGGCAGATGCACCAGATTCGGCAGCTGCACCGGCAGCTGAAAGAGCGTCGGATTCGGCGTCGGCGTGGGCGTGGCAGCGGCCAGCTGCAGTTTCTGGCAGGGCTTGGCAGCAACAGTTGTTGTTGTGCTGTTGTTGTTGTTGTTGCTGTTGTTGTTGTTGCTGCTGTTGCTGTGGGGCGCGCGATAAGCTGCTGCTGCCATCAGCGTTTTCGATGCCTGCAGCTGCATCTGTTGCTGCTGCTGCTTCATTTCCGGCGTGCGCGGCGCAATCGCCACGTGCTTCTTCGCCGGCGATTTTCCCGTGTTCGCGTGCGCCGCAACCGTCGCTTGGGCGCTGTGGGCGTGGCTGCTGTTGCTGCTGGGCGTTTTGCGCAAATTGGGCGCCACTTGGGCAATTTTGGCGGGTTGTTTGCTGCTGCGCTCGATCTTTTTCAGAGCGGGCACGGGCAGCGTCGGCGCAGCAGCAGCAGTAACTGTTGCTGCGAGCTTGGGCTGCACTTGTGGCTGCTGCTGCACTTGTGGCTGCTGCTGCTGTTGTTGCTGCTGCTGCTGCTTCTGCTCGTTCAACTGCGAGAGTATGTTAAAGTATTTGTTCAGCGAGGCTGTTGTTGCGGGCGTGCTCATTGTCAGAGTGCTGGGCGTGGCTGTTGCTGCTGCTGTTGTTATTGTTGTTGCTGCTGCTGTTGCTGGCGGCGGCGAGGGTGTTGCCGCCAGCTTGCCTGGCGTCGCCTTCATCTGTGACTTGAAGAAGCCCGTGATTTTGGTCTGTGACTCCTCCAAGGCGGCTGCCTTCAGTCTTTTCTCGCTGCTGCTGATGCTGCTGCTGTTGTTGCTGCTGCTGCTGTTGCTGCTGCTGTTGTTGTTGCTCTGCAGTTCGCCGCGCAACTTCTTCGGCGCGACAGCAATGCAGGCGAGGCTGCTGTGCTCGGCACCGTTCCGCTTCTTGGCGGCCACCGTGCTGGGCGTGGCAGGCACCGCTGTCGAGGTGCTGCCGAGGCTCGTGTTCCAAGGCCATTGCAGCGTGGGCAGCGACGTGTTGTTGTTGTTGTTGCGTTGTGTGATTGCTGTTGTGATTTTGGCAGTGTTGTTGATGCTGTTGTTGTTGTGGCTGCGTGTTGCAGTCGCTGTTGTTGTTGTTGCTGCAGCTGCTGCTGCTGCAGATGCTGTGGCAGTGTTGCTGCTGCTGCTGCTGTTGTTGCTGCTGCCAGCGGCAGCGCTGAGTATTTGTGGCGGCATTTTATTTAGCTGCTGCTCGTCGCTCAATAGCGAGTGCGCACTGTACGGCGAGCCGGGCTCGGAGGCATCCTCACTGGACCCTGTGCTGGAATCCGCGCAGCTTAGCGAGGTGGCAACGCCGCTGCAAGCAGGAAAAAAAGAAGAAAAACACGCCACATTAAAAATCAAACTTCAATGCAGGAAATACGACCAAAAAAAAAGACAAGTAGAAAAAAAATCAACTTCAGCCACACCTTCTGCCCCGAATTTGTTGTGTGTTGTTGTTGCTGCCCCGCAAAAGTGCAGCAAAGCAGGTTTTGTGTGGTGTGCACTTTAACTCATGTTTGCTGCATTTTTTTTCAGGCACTTAATAATCACAATAACAATTAGTTTGCTGCTGTTTGTTTTTTATTTTTGTTTTAACTTTTTTTTTTTGCTTGGCTGTTAGCTAACAGCGCTAGTGATGCGCGCGCTGTTAAAGTGCACATTGAGCAACAACAGCTGTGAAATTTCCCAAACAATCGAAAACGTGCGTTTACACGTTTACAGCGCAGCGGAGCGCACCAAAGCTGCCTGCTATGAACTGGACGAGGCACAGGCAAACGCGCTGACATTTCAAAAATGTTAAGACTGTGTAAACAAAACAGAAAAAGCAAGGCATTTTATAAAATACGGGGTTTTTAAGACAGTGAAGAAACAGTATGTTCTTAATTTAATATTTATAATAAATAAATATTTTATGCACGTATTTATGTATTTGTTATGTTATAATGTTACACATAAACAAGTACTAAATAAACAGCAACATTTCATGCCCAAGTCCTTTCAGCACTACAAAAATAAAAACAAGAACAAATAAAAGAAAGAAAAACAAGGCGCACACTAAGCAAACAAACGAGTGAGTGAGCGAGCGAGAGAGAGAGATAAGATACAAAAGCATGCAAGCTGCGATTATGCTGCTGCCTCTGCCGCTGCCGCTGCCTCTGCTGGGAGAGCGGCGCACGCGAGCAAGCGTACGAACGAAAGAAGAGACTGAAAGAGCGAAAGAAACGCATATGTAGCACACAAAAACACACAAAAACCAAAAACGGGTCGATAAACGAAAGCATAAGGTAAACAAAAAAAATAAAAATAATACTACACACAGCAAGAAGCAGCAGCCGTAAAGGAAGAAAAAATAAAATCAACTTCCATTCCATGCCCTTTTGCTTGCAGTAGTTGTTGTTGTATATTTGTATTCTTCTTCGTTTTCTGCTTTCTGTGCTGTCCGTCTGTGTTTTGCTGTCTATTCGCCTGTCCCGCTGATTGTCTGTCGTCCGCGTGCAACATAACCAACCAACCAAACAAACAACAACAACAAGAAAAAGACGGAACGCGAGCATTCTAATGCGGGAAAATTTCAGTTTCAGGTAGCAGAGAGAGAGAGAGGCAGGCAGGCAGGCAAGCAGAGGCCGAGTGCCGTTCTTGGGCTGGAGGGGGAACGAAATGGGAAACGAACTGCGACTGCGACGGCGACTTGCACGTATGGACAGAGCAGCAGCAGCGCCGCTGCTATGCCCCTTCCCTCTCCCGCTTTAACCACGTTTGATGTTTGTTTGAAATTCTTTTTTTTTGTTGTTTTTATGTGTGCATATTTAACAGAATTAATAAAAAGCGTTGAGCGTAAGTCTTTTTCACACACTCGCACGCACACACATACGTACATGCACATGTATACGAATAAATGCACTTGTGCTTAGCTCTTTTGCTTATTCGCTTTTATCATCGTTTTTTTTGTATGCTGCTTTGGTTTGTTTGTTTTTTTGTTGCTGGTTGCACTTGATTTTGAATTTTCATGTAACATTTTTTTGTTTCGGCATTTTTATGATGGCTTTAAAATATGTAAAATATTTTATTTGCTTTTTATGTGTTGATAGAATTTTCTTTTTATTCTGCGTTTGGGTTTTTTTTGTGGTTTTTGGTTTGTCGACGGCGTTGGCATTTCACCTGCCTTTGCCGCTGTCTGTGACGACAACATTCCTGTTAAACGCATCGTTAAATGTGGAGATTAATGTTAAGCCGCTGCTTTTTGGGTTCGGGTTTTGGGCTCGGCCTCAGCCTCAGCCTCGGACTCGGGCTCGGGCTCGGACAGGGGCTCAACGTTGATGAGGTTTCAGCTGATGGCTTTCTGTTTATGTCGCCCTTAACGTTCAGATAACAAGCAAACATGCAAATGTATAAAAATACACACACTTATGTGTATATACACAGAAACACACATAAGTTTCTGTAACGTTTGGAAATTTTAAACTGTTTCGATACTTTGTTCACATTTCAAACAGTTTACAGCAAAGGGTTTATTTACATTAGAGAATAAATATTTGTTTTTGATCAAAGCGATGACCTTGTTTAATATAATAATTATTTAATTTCTTAAATGACAATTTCCTTTATTGTTATCATATATAAATTTATATGCTTTTCAAGCGGAAACGAAATTTGTTTACATTATCTATATATAAATAAAAGCAAACAGACTTGTGACATATAGCAAGTGGAAACATTGCAGTCGGGTATAGTCGATTGCACAATATCCTGTTCATCATGTCCTATTGTTTTGATCAAAATTACAAATATTTCATACAAAAGGCAGTCGAGCCTTAATCAAATCATTAAAAAATAATATAAATCTAAAATTTCAAAACTGATTGAAGTTTCTTTAACAATTTTTGGGTTGTCTAAGATCTCAAAAAATGGTTCTCCGAAATTGTGTATTTTTCTCATTTCGTTTTAAAAATTGATTTTTATTTGCTTTTGATTTAGATCCCGTATTGTCCTCAGGTTTCGGCTCCTGGCTATTTACAGAACCCATTTAAGTGGTCGTTTTCGCTTTTTGGTGCAATTTCAGTCGATCTTTTTTTTTTGATAATATTTTTTTTTAGTATATTAATAACTTTATATCAGCATAACAAATGTTAAGATTTTTTTTACCTATCCTTATTATTTTATGTTTGCTTTCTTTCGCTTTGCTAAGATATTCTGTCAAACCTGTCTTATGAGATTTGTCCAATAAACACAGCTATTTTCCAATGATATCCTTCAAAATTTGTTGTATTGCACAATTTTTCATCTGTTGATAATAATTGTTTCTGTTTTAAACTGAATTCACAAATTATTTTTCAATAACATTTTAAATACTTTGAATATTTCTGTAGTTTGTATTGTATTTTTACCACAAAGTTTATAGTTAACAAATTTCTTTTCTTTTAAATTGAATTAAAGCATAAACGCTTTTTACTCAACTCATAACAGTTTACTTGTAATTTCTTTGTTTATTAAAATTAGCAAATTTGAGTTTATTTAATATATTTCAAGTTTTAACACTAAACTGTTTATGAATTTTAATTTTTTCTAATATGTATCGCATAAATCTTTACATATTTTTAAATCACTTTTGAAACTGCGTTCAATTTTTTGTAATATTTTGTTAATTTCCTTTTATACAAATGTTCACTTTTTGTTTTACCGACGGCGTTTTAGTACTTGAATATTTCACATATGAAAACAATTTCGTTGACTCACTTTTTATAGTTTCTATGTTGCTTGCTTATTTTTTTGTAAATTATTTAAAGTTTTTTTTTTGTTTTATTTGTTGTTTCTAATTAACGGCAATTTATTACACTAAACACATTTTTCGTTCGTTAATTATGCGCTCGTTTTTCATATCCTATTGTCGGTGCTCGCTTTCCACAAACACTTTACACATTAAATTCAAAGGAGGCGCCCAGTAACAATGGCAACAATTTAAATTTTATTAGAAAATCCCATTAGATACACATACACACACACTAACACACACTCAAATACAAAGCGACTTCTACTTCCGCTTGTAAGACGCCTGTGTATTTGCATCTGAGTGTGTGTGTGTTTGTGTGTGAGTATATCCACCACCACGACACAGATTCCCACCCCAACCCACCACCCACCACTCGCACCCGCACTCACACTCGCGTCTCACAATTGAGAGCACGCTTCATTTGCAAGGTATGAATGAAAAACGCGCTTTGCTAGCGGGGGAATCGCGACGAAGAGGAAGAAAAAAATCATTGCATATTTGCGTGGGCAAACAAAAACAAACGTTTGGCGAGGGGCGAGGGACAGAGCGTCAATGTTAACAGTTTATTTAACATGTGATGCAAATGTAAGCGCTGCTGTAATAGTTTGACAAAACATGCACAGACATATACACACGTACATATGCGTATATATTTATGTACATATTTATATACATCTATAGTTGTATGTAATACACACTACTACAACTACAAACACATGCGCAGCAGCTGAGAGGGAGCAATGCACGCGACTGCGACCGCGACGGCGACGTAATCGTTGCCCCCTTTTGATTACTTTTATTTTTACCACACACACACACACACACACAGCCACAGGCAGGCAGGCAGGCAAGCAGGCTGGCGGCCGTCGCATCTTTGCAGACGTTTCGTATGTATGTTTATGCACCTACACATACATATATATATACACATATATATTTAACTATACTTGTGTTGGTATACTAACATTTAATGTTAGACAGCAGCTACAACTGCTGGCGTTGACGGCGACGACGACGGCGGCTATCCAAAGCGCAGCGACAGCGCTCGCTAGGCAGCACTTAAAGCTTAAATGTTTCACACACTCACTCATACACACACGCGCACAGAATCACAGCTCACGCACGTTTGTTTGCCTCTTCTTCTTCTTGCTAAACACGCTTAGTGCATTTTATTTTATTTTTATTTTTTTTGTTGTTGTTGTTGCGTGTTGTATTATTATTGCATTTGTGACTTTTGAGCACTTTGTGGCATTTGCATTATTTTATGCTACACGAAACACACACAGAACATTGTTTTAATTAATCCGAACAAAAAGCAAATTCCCAAGCGTTGTTCGCTGCGCTCGTTGGGCCCGTTTCGTTTGCCGTACGTCCGTTTGCAAGCTGCAGACGCGTCCGTCGCGTCAAAGAGAAAATGGCTGAATGATGTGAAAGAGAAAATGAAAGACTGATTTATAGAATTCGTAAAAGGCCAGCAGCAGCAGCAGCGGCAGCATAAAATTCCCTGTTTTTGCTGTTGTTCAACTCAGAGCGAAGTCGTCGCGCCGTCGCGTCGACTGTTTTGTTTGTTCACTCTTGTTCTTGTTCTGGTTCTCTCGCACTCGCTCTCTCTCCCTCTCTCTCTTTCTGTTTGCCGCTCTTGTGCGATCAGAGAATTTCCCTGTATAATAAAAAAAAGGGCTCGTGGGATATTCTAACGGCAACTTCGGCTGGTGAGCGGCCGCGAGAGCGTTAACTGAACCACTGAACCCCAAGTCCGTCGAGGACTACAACAATGTCGCTTCGTAGCTTCGGCTTTGGCTACGACTTCGGCACACGACCAATGCACACGCACCCACACACACACACGCACACATGCATACTTGCATGCATTCAACACTCACGCTCTCACTCTCTGAGTCTGTCGCTCAGAGTGCAGGGCCAGCAACCCTCACGACTCTCTTGCCTGACGTTCGTCTTCCCTACGTTTTTGCCCATTATTATTATTATTTTTATTTATATTTCGCTTCTTGTTGCTGTTGTTTCTGTTGTTGTTGCAGGCACGTTAAATATTTCCTGTTTGTATGTCGTCGCCAACGTCTCTCCACTTTGAACCCACAAATCGTGTGTGTGTGTTAGCGTCTGTGTGCGTTTGCGGGGGGGCAGTTCATGTTATGGTCACGTACACTTCGGCCTCTGCTCCCGTCGCTCCTGCTCTCAACAAACATCAGCTCACAGTCGCAGCATTGCCGTTATGCGTCTACTGTTGTCGCGTGCTCCTCTTCTGTCGCTTCCACCTCTGCGCCTTCGCCGTCGCCGTCGTCTTCGCCTTCGTCTTCTCCTGCTTCTGCTTGTCAGTTAGCTGTACGGTTGTCGTCTTTTTTACTTTTCTTTTCTTTGCTTAGCTTAAATGTTTATCTAATTATTAAGGCTCTTTCCCGCTAGCTTTATCCGTCAATTGGCCAACACTTTCATAAGCAAAATGATTTCATTTGCCGCATAAATCTTTAGAAACAATATTATTTACTCCTTAATTCTTGTCTCCTGTTTGTTAGTAGTTATGGTAATCACTTAACGGTTGTTGACAGTGGGGCTAATATGTAAATATATAAACATTTATAAAATGTATTAAGAATTTGAAGTAAATTGATTCTTATGCTGTTTTCATTCCAAAAAAAAAGAAAATTCGGGTTTCTTCAACGTTTTCCGCAAATTGCCTCGACTTCCGTCAACGCATTTTGCTATCCATAAATTAAAATTCCTTGCATCTACCCCACAACGAGGGCTGCCAAAAACAAACGTCTAGCTCAAAGCTGGTCCCCGCGTGTTTCTTCAACTGCCAAACTCCCCTCGCCCCTGCTCGTTCGACAATTTTGACTTTGATCAGCGGCAATACGCACCACTTGGTAATATGCATAAATTTCTACCATTTTACGCAAGAAATTTGCAATAATAAAAAAAAAAAAATAAAGGATATCCCCTACCTACCTCCTAATATGCATATTTGTTTATGCGTCAATTTTGATTTATGTGCGGCATAATTCTAGGCGTTATAAACTGTTTCTGACAACCTCTTTCGATTTGTCCGAACCCCAAACCCTTAATTTTCCACTCAACAGGCCCTGTCAGAGCCCCCGTTGTGGGGTACTCGTATATGCGGATGACTTATGGATACTACATGTGTGAGTGTGTGTGTGAGTGTGTGTGTGTGTGAGTGTATGTCTGCCTATTACTTAACATTTGATTTGGGTCCCTTTCATTTACTTATGCTAATTAGCTGCAACTAACCGAGAAAACTGTTGCTCGTTTTTCATTAATTTTACATTCACATTTAATTAAATTACATTTAATTATAGGCAACATGTGACACACTGGCAATAAAAATATTGCATGAAAGTCGTGGAAAATCATGTAAAAATAAATTCAATAAAATTTCCCTTTTTAATTTTGCAATCAAATAATCAACTTATGATCATATTACAACCAGATTATTTTGTTATTTGATTAAAAATTAAAATGATTTCCACTCGAAAGAACATCTTAGATGAAGAAATATCTTATCTAGGGATGGAAATGTAAAAATTAATATAAATTAAAGTCTTATTTTCAATTTCTTACTTTCAAAATAAAAATAAGGTTATGAATATCTTAAGTAAGAATGATCTAGAAATATTTGATAACTTGATAAATTTTTAAAGGTATATCAAATTTATTTTTGTAATGTATTAACTTATTTGTATGATTGCTATAAATAGTATATAATATAGTAAAACTTTTAAACATAATTTATTTTTTTGTTTTGAATTTCCCATATGTAAATATCTCAATTGCGCCGTTTTAAGATAAGCAGATAATGCCCGAGGTTCCCTTTTTCTTCACTATATAAATGTCGGCATTATCTTCCCGTGTTTATGTAGGTAGATGTGTTTTCTGGATAGTTGTTTAAACTTTATCAAGTGATATTTTTCTCAGTGAACGCACACACGAAATCCACGCACGCATTACAAGGAATTAACGTATGTGTGTGTGTGTGTGTGTGTCCGTGTGTGTGTGTATCTGAGTGGTATCCATCGTGTGTGGCAACAACAACGCGTTGCACAAAGATACAATATTTGAAAACCCTTATCAATGGCAATTGCCCCGCTGCAGATGTCGTTGCTGGTTTCTGGTTCTTGTTGTTGCCTTCAACAAATACAAATGGAAAACGAACAACAACAACAATAAAAAAATGTACAAAATAAAAATGCATTTTTCACAGTTTGCAGTTTTTCCTTGGCAAGGAAAATAGAATGAATATCGACGTCAGAAAAGACCTCAGACGTAAGCCCAAAAATGTTGAGTTATTTTTGGGAGACCAAAACGATGCAACTGTCAAATTGCGACAAAAGTCGCGAACTCGCATAACGGAATTTCCATGCGATTTGAATAGACAGAAGAATTTATGAGGTTTGGTTTGGTTTTATAACCAAACGCAAACCGGTTTTGAAGAAAACCGGTTGGAACCAGGAACCGAACCACCAATAATTATTTATTGGGCTTGCAGTAATGAGTATATTTTATTTCTAATAATAAAGTGTTGTTATTGTTGTAATTTCAATGATTTGATATTGTGTTTGGACCGTAAAGAACTTCTTTTCAGTGCGCAGCCATGATAAGAACTCAAATTATCATCGTTTTTTTCGTTCTCACACAATTCCAATGGGATCGCTTCAGTGGAATACTTAAAACTCTCCCGTTTCCATTCATCCGTTGAGGCACAAAAATTCAATAGAAAATGGCCGTTGGTCATGTCGTCAGTTTTCAACAATTGCAACAAATGGTGACAAGTGCATGGCAACTGCTTTTTGACGTTGTTGTTGTTGTTTGTGATGCTGTTTTTTTTTTTAAGCACTTTACTAAGAGTTGACAAAAAGTGTCGCGTACTTTTGGGGTGGCGGGCGATTCAAAAGAAAAAAGACGGAAAACTTGAAACTAATTTCAAACTTTACACTTGAAGGCTGGAAAAAAAGCGCGCAGTGCAGTGCAAAACACAAACAAGCTAACAAAAAAAAAAAATTGATTGCTGGACATTGCTGGACTGACTAACTGACTGGCTGACAGATGGACAAGCGGCGTCGGCGGCGGCGGCCAATGTCAAAACAAATGTTGCAGCAAGTGTGTGAAAGAGTGGAAGAGAGAGAGAGAGAGCGAAAGAGACGAGATGGCGGCGCTTTTTTATGTTCAGAGCCGACGCCCGACGCTCGCTTGCCTGCAGCAGTGATTTGATTGTTGTTGTCGTTGTTGTTGTAGGTATTTGTTCCCAGCAAATAAAGCGCCGTTGACTGCACGCTCTGCCATTCTCCCATTCTCGCGCTCTCTTGCATTTACACATGCATACGCGCGTGAGTGTGTCTGTGTGCGGCACATGGTGCCTGCGGTTAGCTGGCGGCTCAGCTGTGCTTTCTGTGCTTGTGTGTGTGTGGTTAATGGAATATATTGCAAATTAGAAACAACTATTACAACTACAACTATGCTTTGGCAGAGGTTCGCGCTGTTTTTCGCTCTCTTTTTGCTCGCTTGTTTGATCAGGCTTGAGTTGGTTCATCCTGTGAACTGTTACAAATGAGCACAACTGTTGATTTTGCAGGTTCTTCCCTTCGCTTGGTAATGAATGTCCATTGCTACTGGTGATAATCTCCGCCGCAGCCCACCCAACCCCCGCCTGTGCTTACCTAGTGATATGGGCAAATTGTATGTGCAAACAGTGGAAAAAACGAGGAGCGCTAACTGCAGCTTCATTAGCGAGGGTTGCTCTTTGCATTCACACATGTTACTTGGCTCTGTCTCTGTGTGAGAGTGTGTGTGTGTGCACTAGAGTTTTATTATTATTTTCTTTATTGTTTAGCGCGTTATAATTGGGGTGCTAAGGACTCCCGCGCTGGGGATTCACAATGCATGCATTCGCCCGGAAGACCTAAATTTTTTCTATTCGCTCTGTTTTCAGCATCGGGTTGCAAGTGAAACTGACGGTAAACTGGGAACCCAGCTGTGTGTGTGTACGTGTAGGTGTGTTGGGCGGTATCTGTGGGATCAGAAGAGCTTAGTTGTTAGCATGTAAGGTAAATAAGTACACACATACATATGTACATATGTATATTTTAGCCAGGACACACATATTATAGACTGCAAAGCTGGCACAATTTATAGGGTAGCATAGATCAAATTTAAGAAGAAGACATATTTTTGACTTAATGAAAATTTAAAGTTCAAATTATGTTTAATTTTGAAAAGCTTGCAAATATCTCAAATATTTGAGAAGAAAAATGTGAAATGCAAAAATATATATATTTAACCAATATTCAATTTATTTCATGAAAGTTGAGAGTCAAAAATATAAAAAAATATTTATAAAAAACATATTTTTGTTGCAAACTTGCAATTTTTTATTTATAAAATGTTTCTTGTCTTCAAATTTATAGAAATAAAAACTAAAGATCTTTCTTAAAAGTTTCGATTATATAAGAAATCCCTTAGAAACGTTAAATTTCTTTTCCAACTTTGAAGAGAGTCTTTCCTCTAGGGAGTTGCATAAAATAATAATGCAATAGGCCCATTTGCTACCAAAGTTTCTTGCGCCGAATAAAACGCAAACGCTTTAAATACAAATCGCATAAAAAGCGCCCAATGGAAATAATAATATGAAACACGTTGAGAACTCTTTACTTTTACGGCTCTGACTTTTGGCAAACAACCAATGTGGCTGCTTCCCCTTACTCCCTCTCCCCCTCTCCCTTTCTCTCTATCTTCTAGTTGTAGTCCACCTGAGTCTTGTTCTTCTTTAACTGCTGCTCCTTCTCCTTCTCATTTTTTTTTTTGGGGTTTTACATTAGGCGTTCGCTTTAATTGTGCTGGCTCTCTGGCAGAGCTGAGAGCGCTCCTTGGAAGGTGCGGGAGCGAAAAGTTTTTGGGTTGTCTGGCCACATTGTGCAGCATTTTACTTATAGCAAGCACGCCTTGGGGCGCAATAAAATGTTTAATAAATTGCAAAGTGCGCCGAAAGTGGCAACAACGAATGAAGTAAAAGGAAAAGCCAAGCCAACAACAGAGTGAGGGCCGAGGGGGGGTGCAGGTGGGGTTGGGTTGCTCGCAGTCAACGACACATTGTGCACACATATTCTAATGAAGTTTAAGTGGAAAGCTCGCCTTGGCCACACATTGGGGGCTGCTGCGGCCGGTGGGGGCGTGGCTAGCTTGTTGGCATGCGACGCACGTAAAATGTATTGAATAATTACGTTGGGCGGCCTAACGGCATACCAAATGAACGGGCCGCGCCGACAAGTGCCTGGCCGGACATGGCCTAAAGGTTGGCCCCCTCGACCACGCCCACGCGCATTTCCACATAATGAAAGCCAGTTTTGCAGCCGCAGGCGTTGAAAATTTGTGCGCCGCAGGAGGCAGTTTTTTTTTATTTTTTTTTTGGCCCTGCAGTAAGATTAATGTTTTAACAAAGTCGAGAATGCATTTCGGTTGAAAATTGAAATTCGCTGGAAGATTCGGCGTCAGCAGCATCATTGTGAACCTGAGCATCATCGGCGAAACGTTAATCGAATTTCAATACTCGAGCGCTGATGGCGCAACCTCCAACCCCCCCTTTCCCCTTGTCCAGTGGAGGCCGTTGGCCCCTAAGTAGTGCTAAAGTATCAATCAAAATGCGTGCGGCCATAATCATAAAATTACAATGAAATTTACGAATGCATCAACCGAAGGTAACAAAAAAAACAAAAACAAAACAAAACCAAATGAAAGAGAGAAAAACAGGCAGCAGCTGGCAACTGACAACTGGCGGCGGCTCTGAAGAGACGTCCAAGATGGGAAACGGTTACCAAAAACTCAACAAAAAGATGATTTATCATTGCATTCTCAGGGAAGCTGAGGGGGAAATCAACTACAACTTAGCCTGCAGCGCCTTACAAATTGGATGCGTTGGGGCGATTACGCACACCGATTCCAGCACGGAAACAAATGTTAATGGAGCGATCTGAAGTGGGAGCCAGAAACAAGAGACAAAGGGACAGGAACGGAGCAAAACAATAAAAGATAACTTGTAGGTAAATTAAAGGAATACAACTCAAGCATTATGCAAATTATGGCAAAAAATTATTGAATGATTTTTGAAACAAAAATTTGAACAAAAATGTAACACCAATAATGCCAATAATTAAATCTGATGTAAAATCAAGACCAAAATTTCAATAAACATGAAAATCAGTTTACATTTGACATTAAGGGAGTTTTTTGATATATGGGAGTTTGAGATAGAATAGAAACAGACAAAGACGAAGCAGTAATATTCAAGAGAACCAACAATTTGAGAAAATAAAGTTTGCTATGTTAAGTTGAACAGTTATTAATTTGAATTTAAGTTAGAATCCCAGTTTGGTTGAATATTATTTTGTCTTAGGCAAAGCCTTGCCAAAACTGATAAAATTTTGTAGTTGAACTTTCATTTAAGATGTGAAGGAATTATTTAAAATGCTTTAAATGAACTTTTGAACTGGTTTCAGCTTTAGATTTTTGATGCAAGAGTGCAATAAAATTGAATATGATATTCAAGCTTTTATTTCCCACTTGACCGACTGCCTGTTCGAGTGCAATATTTTTGAGGAAAATTTATTGAAAATTTATTTGCCCTCTGTTCTGACAGATTTGACAAATTTGCAGGGGAGTGGTTGTGTAGGGCAGCGGATGGTGCCATTTAGCACCTGCGTACTCAAGGTAGTCAATATTTAACTTTTAATTTATTTAAAATCAAATTTGAAGCTCAAAACGCAATATCCTCGTAAATTCTTGAACGGTGGCCGGGACAAGGAGCTCAGAGCACAAATCCAGCAAATGCCAAAGCATCTGAAAAATCCTGCATAATTTAATTGTCTTGTTGTCGGCGTTAGTTAGTCCTGTCCGTCCGTCCGTCTGTTTTATTGTGTTGTCTTGTATCTTGTAGTTGTATCTTGTTGTTGTCGTGCTGCTTGTAGATACTTTTCATTCAGCTGCATCTACAGTTGTGTGCTTTCTAGTCCTGCCCCACGGCGCCGTTGCTGCAACTTGTCTTTAATCCACATGCGACTGCCGTGCAACTCCGTGCGGCAGACAGGTGCCTGGAGTCGGGAGTCGGGAGTCGAGAGTCTGGCCATGGTCTGGCCATGGCTCGTCTTTATCGAGATACCCGGAGACTGCTTTTGGAGTTTTGCGGTTCATGTTCATCGTTTGCCAACCACAATTACAGTGTTTACTTAAAGTTTTATTGCTGCTGGTTGTTTTCTGGGTGTTCAACACCAAAACGTGAGAGTTATTCCATGTTTTGACTACTTTATTGAAAGTTCGTGTATTGCCTGGTTGAATCTTAAAGTTTTATGGCTGCATAGTTTCAAAATTAAACGAAGGTATTTGCAGGTGAAATGCACTTAATAAAAATAGAAGAGCTTTTAAATAATCAACTAACGGTAGTAGCTTATATTGAAGGAGCAGTGTGGCGTAAGGAACGATGGAATGGCACAAAAATTTGCAAGATTCCTATATACACAAATTTTTAATGAACAGAAGTTTGAGGAAAACATTAAACAAGGGAATCGAAAAGAATCAAAAATGCTAATTCGATTATTTGGGGTAGGCTCAAGTCCAATGATGGAATGAAAAATAATATTAAAAACAGAGAGAGAGAGAGAGAGAGAGAGAGAGAAAAAGAGAGAGTATAACATGCAATTGCAAAATAAAAGAACAAATTGAGAAAGAAACAATATGGAAATAAAAAAACAGTAGAAAACATCTTAAAATATATTTTAATAAATTGTTGGGTATACAAAAATTTCCTCTTCTTTCTATTTGTAATATATTCAAAGAATTTATTGTCAATTTATGCTATTTAAGACATTCACAATTGAAGCCATTGGATTGAAAGATTTGAGAAAAAAAAAGAATCTAAGCATTGACGACTGTCTGGAGACATGATCGAGGGCGTAGACCTGCCCCCTGCAGAGACCCTTTGGAAAAAAAAAGGAACTTTACACACAAATCCATTAACATTAGAGCGAATGAGGCACATTAAATGGCAATAAAGAGTAGAGAAAGAGATGAAGTGTACAAGAATTTGAATTTACAATGACCCAAAATGTGCTGCACAGAGTTCTACGAAAATGTCTCAACTTGAAAATGGAACCAAAAAAAAAAGAAAAAAAATCGTAGAGAACGAAACGAAACCTCAGACACAGGCGATGGCCACAGCTGATAAATTCATTAAATGCCTCAACGAAACCGAACCAAAGGCAGAAAAAAAAAAAAAAATAAAAATAAAGGAAAAAAAGAATAGAGTATGCGACGAGGCGAGGGACACTTACGGCGACGTTCGGGAAATCGGACAGAAAAGACATGCACTGAAATTTAATACATTTTTTGAGGGATGATGTAGTTGTTGCTGTTGTTGTTGTTGTTGTTGCATTGTGCTATTATTGATGTTGCCTAGTGTCACTATTGTTGTTGTTGTTGTCATGCGGGGTTTCACTGCAGCTATACCAAAAGTTATCGCCTAGCCGTACAAATGATTTTGATTTCATTCTATTTTCTTTACTGCCCCCCTCATCAACAACAACAACTATAATCATTTTTTTCGTCGGATACAATCAGAGAATCTCTTTGGCATAGATGATGGGCTGCCATGTGTGGAGTTTATTGTTACAATGTTCCGTTAATGCACAGCAACGGGTGGCACTCCGGGCAAAAAGGAGCCGGAACTAGGACCGTTAGATAGGCCGGGGACACCAGGCGATAAGGGGGCGATACATAAAGTACGGCGGGGGTGGGGGCTACTTGCACGACTGAACCCAAAAAGTTTTGCGGCCAATTGTTTGTGGACAATGTTTGGCTTCTTTGACCAGCGAAAAGAAGAAGCGAGACTGGAGAGGAAAAAAAAATTGAACTGGGTTTAGCTCCCAATGGCTGGCAATTGTTAGAAGCTTGTGAATGCCAAGTTAATAAATTCAAAACACTTGAAATTTCATTTTCGAATATTAAATTTCAAAAGGCGAAAGGAAAAGCAATACGAAAAATGCCAACGGAAGGGGGAGAGCAGTCCAAGGCACACAGACGCCACTGTGGCTGCTGGGCGTGTGTGATGGAGTCTCTCGCAGAGCATTTACATATGAATAGCTGCTGGAAATCAAATGAAAAGCGACGGAGTCGGAGTCAAAACCGGGGCCTGAGCCGGAGCCACATGCAACCAGTACACACACACACACACACATGACGCGTGGCACCCATGAAAATCATAGAAGCACACACACACACACACACACACACACTTCTACTTGGTGGCAACGTACTAGCACAGGATTTTCATTCCGACGCTGTCACTGGCGCATTTGCAATTGCCAGTGAAGTATTAATGGCAGCATTTGAATAACAATGCAGCCAGCGCCAATGCCGGGCAAAGTTTTCAGCCAGGGCAACAGGGGCGAGGTGCAGCTGCATGTGGCGACAAGTGGCCCCAAAAGTGAGAGCCAACTGAAAGGCCAATTTGTGTTGCATTTGGTCAGGTGTCAGGCAGCTGGCAGGCCCGGCCCAACCGCCAAGCGGACATTATTAGCTACTCCTTCCGATGTTTAGCCATGCCCTTTATTATGGCAAAAGTCTATTTAAGTGCGAGCTTAATCCCCGTTTCGCCTTTTATTTTCACAGCTAACTTTGGATTAATTTGCTTTATATCTAAATGCTAGGCACTCGAGTCGAGATAAACAGAATCTGTCATTTAGAACACTGAATAAGGCTAAGTTGACTTAGCGAACGGTGCTTAGTACTTTTTAAACAATTATTAATACAAATCCTAATCTTTAATTATGAGCATTGAGCATTAAGCAATATTAAGCAAAATTTGGACACGTAAAGCTCTGGGACCCGAATGTCTCATATTTCAAACACCCGTAAATTTGTCAAAACTGAACCGATTTTCGTGTTTGATGGCATTCTGGTCAAGATTTTTCATTACCATTGATTCTACATTCAAAATCGATGCATTTTTGAAAAAAAAAATTTTTTTTAAATTGTGAATTTTGGAAAAAAAAATTTTTTCAAATTTTAAAATTGCGAGTTTGCATTTTTAATCGATTTTGCTGGCCATAAATAGTATAAAAAACAACATTTAACCTGATTCTGAGAGGGTCAACTTTTTTGTCAAAAATCAGGGCGAAATTGAGAAAAATTTGGACATGTAAAGCTCTGGGACCCGAAGGTCCCCGAGCCGTACACCCGTAAATTTGTCAAAACTGAACCGATTTTCGTGTTTGATGGCATTCTGGTCATGATTTTTCATTACCATTGATTCTACATTAAAAATCAATGAATTTAAAAAAAAAATTTTTTTTAAATTTTTTGGAAAAAAGCATGTACTCCCCCCTTGTGAATTTTGGAAAAAAAAATTTTTTCAAATTTTAAAATTGCGAATTTGCATTTTTAATCGATTTTGCTGGCCATAAATAGTATAAAAAACAACATTTAACCTGATTCTGAGAGGGTCAAATTTTTTGTCAAAAATCAGGGCGAAATTGAGAAAAATTTGGACATGTAAAGATTTGGGACCCGAGGGTTTCATATTTCAAACACCCGTAATTTTGTCAAAACTGAACCGATTTTCGTGTTTGATGGCATTCTGATCATGATTTTTTTAGATTCATCATTTAAGATCGATGCACACACTTCGTAGAGGAATATTCCCGATGAACATGTTTAATTAGAGCCTAGTTATTAGGTTTTTTAGTTTCGTTTAAAATTTAAATATTATTATTATTTATCGCATGCTAAAAAAAGTTAATAATAATATTTTAGGATATATGCTCTATTCTAACAGATTATAAACAGTTTGCCAGGCATTTGTTAAGCCGGTTGGCGTTTATGGCCGTATCGAAAACCTGCTCAAAGCTGATCCTACCCAGACATGGATCCCCCTCTGGATCGCTGCTGGAACTTGTCTTCCTTTTGGGCTGTGCGAATGCATTTAATGCCCATTGGGATGCCTGTTATTAGTGTCTCCTCTGTCTGGCTTGACTCGCGCAGACAATTTACCGAAAACCCTCAACACGCCCGCAACGCAAAGGCTGCGCCTCTTGTTGTTGGCCAGTTGATTTCTCGGAACATTCAGTCGTTCCACTATGCATAATGAGCATTAAAAAAAATTCAACAGAATTTCGCCAAGCGAAGAATTCATTTAAGGCAAAATGAAAAGAAACAAACAACAACAAAAAAAAAAACATTTTTAAAGTCCACTGTGAAATATGCAAACGTCATTTGGTTGCCGTTAATTATGGTTGTATCGCGATACGTGAAACGCATAGCGATGCGTTTGCCAACACTGGTTTTTAATATTACTATTAGTACAATCGCATTTACTTTTTATCATTAAATTGAAAATTATTTAGCTATCTTATAAATAACATTGATATACTAATAAGATTTAGGTCTACTACTTTTTTATAAAAAAAAATCTTATTTAAGGTTCTAACCTCTCAAAAAAAAAATAAAGCAATGCGATTTTACATTAAACTTAAATGTAGTTCAATTATATTAATCACCATATTTTTAAGAGTATTATAAAGTTAATATGTCTATAAATTTCTTTTCGTTAGTATTCCATAGAATTTTTGTCAAATTTTTTGTACTTATTTTTGTAGTTTAAAATAATTTATCCAACAATGATTTTTATTCTGAAGCTTCTACTTCTCTTAATGTGCATTGCAGGTAAGTGATCTGCGTTTTCTGAGTGGAACAGGTCTAAGCGGATTTTTTGTTGCAGGACTGTGGGCTCAGTGTTACGATTGCAAGGATAATTGGGATATGGAATGTAAGGTCCGAGAGGAGGGTATTAAGTGTGGAAATGGTTTCGTAATAACAGAAGAGCCCAGCGATAAGAATATACAGATATGGAAGGATTGTGAGCCCCCCGGTAAAAAAATAGGTAGATATATGATAGATAGATACAGTTATCGGACAGTATAAATATTCCCTTTCTATAGAACGTGTCGATGAGTACTGTTGCGTGTATTCACCGGAAATGGGATGTCAGGTAGCTTTGAGTGATTTGGCATTTAAAAGAAAGAGAAAGTATTGTGGGATTTGTGCCAAGTATTGTAAATGTATTGTTAACGCAGCGTTAATGCTGCACCCCTGGCACTGGTGCGGTCTGTGCGCCATGTTGTCAACTCTAAGGTTTATATGATGTAAAGAATGCGTAAATAAATGTTTGATAATCACAAAAACTACTATTATCTTATTATAAGAAGAAAATTTTCGGACACACAACAAATTGTTGAAATGTGTCAAAAAAACAAAAGAAAAAAAAAATAAATATGTGTTTTTCAATTTTGGATGTCGAATCTTGTGTAAAATTTCTTGTTAAATATGGTCAATTGGGGCGGTATAGTTATTGCAACAATCGTTTGGCTAGTGCCCGGTAAGTGTGACCGTATCCCGTTGCGACGTAACGCTAATTCCCGTTAAATACGTGAGCAGGTCTCGATAGTCAGTGTGTTGACTGCAACAAGGTTTGGAAAACATTTTGCAATACAACCAAATCAGGATATTTCTGCGTGCCGGGTGCATTCGTTTCTACGATCGAATCAAACGATGGACAATTGGTAACCAAACAGCCGGACGAGCATTCCATATTTTCCTCCTGCACGCCCAGTACATTAGAAGTGGGTGCGTAACTATCTAACTATCGATCTATATCTCTTATATATTATTGTAATCGATAAATTTCAGAATATGTTGGCAAATGGTGCTGCTTCTGGTCGGATAAGATTGGCTGTCAGGTGGGGCTGCATCCGCTAACGTACAAGTTCCGGGATCCGCAATATTATTGCCGTTATTGTAAGTCCAAATGCGTCTGCGAATCCAGCGCAGCTTTCAGTGTTGTGCAGCCCTGGCATTGGTGTTATCTGAGCATTCTGACGGTATTGGTGAATAATTGCCTAGTCTGACACTTTTTTATGGCTGGCAAATATTTAGCCGAATCAAATCAAATAGGAATTTAACTACGGATGCTCAGTTTACGTAGATAATTATATAGATGTGTGTAGAAAAATGTTGTTTAGCTATTTTTCGGTCTTCTGAAGTTACGTGTACCGTGGGTAATGGAAAAAACTGAAACTTTTTTAAGAACTGTGAATTGAACTGAATTAAAACAGTAAGCAGAAATAGCTAAACGGCATGAAGTGTGCCTGCAGGTGTGTGTATGTGTGTATTTGATGTGGAATATGGATATGCAAAATATTCCATATCAAACACACACACATACACACATCTAATTGATTAGAAAAATACCCTGTGTTTATGTTTATGAAAATAAAATAAAATAAAATACGTCACAAAAATGTAATGTTTACATTTCTATTCTTGATTTTTAGGTTTCATAGAGATAATAAGTAAAATATTCTAGAACTTTGCCAAAGTAGCAAATTATTTAATGCACTTTAATTTAAATATTCGAGAAATGTCCTAAATATAACCCACCCTTATATATGTATATATAGAATATATTAATGTGATATAAACATAAAAACATAAAACTACCAGAAACTGCTTTTTAACTTTGATTATTTAATTTTTGGAAATAGAAGAGTAATAAAAAAACTAAATAAATAAATAACTATATCTCCTTAAATATTAATGCCTATTTCTTCTTGTTACAAATATTTGCACGCAAATAATATTCCCCATTTTACCTGTTTTTATCAGGGTACAGGGTATATGCAAAAAGTGTCGTAGGCGTTGCCACTCATTTCAGTCTGTGTGTTTTTTTGTCTGTGTGTGTGTGAACTACATTTCATTTCGCTCGTTTGTTTATTATGATTTGTATGTGTAATCGTATTCCTGTTTGTATTTGTGTTCGCTTTCGTATTCGCATTCGTATTTGTGTACGTATTAGCTTTTGTGTATTTGCTTTTGTTGTCCGTGGTCAGTTTTTAGCTTTATTGTCGTTGAAATGTCGTTGAAATCCCTTCGCTTCGCATTGTTTCTAGAATACGCAGAAGACGTCATGGAACACATGTTTATCGGATCGGGCAACGGGAAACGTTTCTCATTGTTGAAAATAAATATGCAAATTTTACAAAATATATATTTTTTTTGATTTAAGATCTTAGATTAAAAAAAGAGTTGTCAAGTTGCAGTAACATAAGCCCACGAATTTCAACAATAATAAAAACAAAACCTATTTGCAAATTAAAGCTGATTTAAGGCTTTAATATAGAGCTGAACTTGTGTGTTCAAATTAAAGTTCTATTGATCTAATTGCTTAGCCTTTAACAAAAATTCGGTGCAGTTAGAATAGAGTTATTGTATTTGAAAACGTGAACTGATTTCCTCTTTAGGTATAATATGAGCATAAATTGTCCAATGCTCAAGCATTTCCCTTGCTGACTTGATAAAATATTTAAAAGTTTTCAATTTTAATGGTTATTGCCAGACAACAAAGCGGCCATAATTATACATATTTTGCCAATATAAGGGCTATTATATTTGTTAGATATGCCGTTGGCACATTTACAATATTTATGCGCAGCCAACCAGCAATTATCTCCACCTGGTAGTTGATTTCAGGCCGTCAGTTAAGACTCACGTTGAGTCCAATGCGGCAATGTCTAATTTATTCATTCGCTTTTATTCTGTGCTTAAGTAATTTTTTATATTGTGGCAACGGTTTCTTTCCTTTAAGCCTTAAGTGAGCAGTGTTGCCAGCTTGCATTAAATTTCAATTTTTTTACTCAACCTTTAAAATTATCTTTGAAACCCAAACAAATTTGTTGTAATTTTTATAAATTGGAAAATATTAGAAATTTTTAATAGATTTTAATGGATTATAGTTTGAATACCCTTTGTAAGTTAGGTTGATAATTTAGGACATCGTCCCTTACTACCGATAATTTTATTCAGTTTTAGACTTATTTTTGGGCCCTCGTCTTAAGTATCAGCTTGTAATGTCTTCGACAGTTTGCTGATTGATTTTCAAGATGGCAGGTGAACAATGGTCACCCTACTGAAGCCATACAACAGGGTTACCATACTAACCCCAATCGCAACTTCAACCCCCTCCCCCCTCCATGCCCGGCAATCTGACACAGTCTCGGACTAAATGACACTACACATGAAGCTCGAGCCCCGCCAGAGTTGCGTCTAATGAAATTAAATGTATCACAGACAGACAGCAACAACTGAGTAAACACAACAGTAAAGTGGGTGGGGAGAGTGGTGGAGGGGGGTTGTGGATCGCTGTCGCTAAAATCGTTGCTGGCCAATACACTTGAGTGATTGAACATCAAGCGGGAGAAGTTCAATACCAGTGAACAGCAGCCAGTAATCAGCGCCGGGGCAACCGGGGCCAACTGGCGACTTTCGAGGAGTGGGCGGGGCAAGGGGCTGTTGTGGTACTGGGCCAGTAAGCGAGAGAATGTCCCAAGACTGTTTGGAACGTGACTAGGAACATTATTGTTTGCTTATCTACACTTAATTGCTTCTGGCTACACTTAATAATATGGTATTGCACACACATACACACACACACACACACACACACACGCACACACACTTCGAATAGCCACAACGTCATCGTCTTCGTTCCTTTGGCTCTCGTCATTGTGGTGGCCGTGGCTAAAGTTCTCAGTTACCTCAGACCCCTCTGCCGCTGCTGCTGCTGCCGCTGCTATCGAAGCCCGCCTCCTGCTTCAACTTGTCGTCAGGCAGCGCTGGAGACGGGTCTACGGGCTGGGGTAGGGGAGGGGCGTGGCGTGGCAGGGGTGCGGCAGCGGTGGCGTTGGCCGCCTTCGCCGCATTGTTTGTTCAGTTTTTCACTTTGCGTTGGTCGTCGTCATCGCCCGTTGCTTCTTTCGTGTTATACCCTATTGGAATAGGGTATTACGAACGTTGTGTAGAAATATTTAGAGCCTCATCCAGAATATTTGTTTTCGATCAACATCCGATCCGACTGCTATCATAATGATTCTTAGAAATAAATTTATAATTTACAGAAACAAACTGCCGTTAAACGACTATACGACACCGTTAAGTTTATAAATATATAGGGTATTTTATGTTCGGCTAAGTGATATGTTAGCCATGCTTTTTTTGTTGTTACTTTTTATTCAGCTGGAGATTTGTTGCACCATAAAAAGGGGGAGCTTCTCGGAGATTTCTTGTTGTGGACTTCGGTTCGAGTCAGTTCGAGTCCCCTCCCCGGCCCATTCCTTCTCCACCCGTAATGTCCACGTCTTCGTCTAGTCAGCGAGCTGGGCTATTTGTTTGCCACGCTGGTTTCGTGTTCTCTTCTTCTTCTTCTCCTCTTCTTTTTGTTCTTGTTGTTGTTTTTTTTTTTCAATTTTTGTGGCATGAAAAATTTCATTGGAATTGGTTTTTATTGTGGGCCTCGTCTTTTTGATGGATTTTCGGTAGGTACAAATTGCTTGCTGCTAATGGAGCATAAGGCACTTGTCTGCTCATGTGTGTGTATCTGTGTGTGTGTGTGTGTGTGTGTGTGTGTGTGGGTTGCTTTATGGCATCAAATTTGTGGGGTTACCGACAAGGATCATTAAGTCACTGCTGAGCTGAGCTGAGATCTAAACAGTTACAGCTGACATGTTAGATTGACCTGCGGGTTCAAAAGGTCGCTTTAGCATGTCCACAAACATTTTACTAGTTTGTTTTTCTCACTTTTTCCCAGCACTTTGCAGCTGCGGGTCTCACTTCGGATCTCAAGTTCTTGTTAAGGAGCTCGTAAAATGTTTAAACAATTAGTTGAGTGCTGCCAACTTGTTGTAATAATAGAAGCAGGTGTGCCCAGCCCAACTGGTTGGAATATTGATCACATAAAGTGAGTTATTCTTTCAATTCCGACGCTCTTTCTAGACTGATCCAAAGATTTCGCTTTGGTCATATTTATCATACAATCCAATATTCATTTTGGAATGTATTTTAATTAATATTTCTACTCAATTAATTTAGGGATATATATTTAAAATAAAGATAATGCGATATTTTCCAATAATATTTTCTTTATCAGATCAACTCAACGAATATTTTGTCATCAACTGTTCTTTTAAGCGTTTTTTTGCAGCACGATTTCATTCCAAATTGTAGGTAATCACTCAAGTTGATATACCCTAAGATACAATGAATTCAGTATTAATCGATCATACCTGATTCGTATGCCATTGCCACGCCTTCTCTTGCGGGTTAGCCTATATTCGTCACACACACACACACACTTACACACGCACACACTCTTAGAAATCAGACCACACATCAGCTTTACCCTCTGACAGCTTAGCTACCCCCTCCCTCCGGCTCACCCTTGCGCACATTTTCACCCTCTTTTCTGCCTGTGGCTCTCCCTTTCTCAGCCATCAATCTTGAGTGCTAATTGTTACGAGTTTTTTCCACCCCTCTCACTCTGGCTATCTCTCTCTCTCTCTGTGTTGCCCTCTGGCCTGTTTTTGGTTTGGACAGCTACTCGCTTCGGTTTTCCTGTCAGCTGTTGTTCGACACAGCAATTGAAAATGGAAAATAGGAATTCCACACGCTGTGCCAATAGACCCGAATGACAATTGCTAATTTAGCGCTGCGTTGACTTTAGAGAGTTTCTTTTAGGGGGCGTGTCGCCGCCCGGAAGTGCGTGACTTGCAACCGTTGACGCCCCTGGACCCAAGTGCCAACGAAGCATGTGTGCGTGTGTGAACATGCTTGCAAATCAGCTGGGCAAATTGCAATTGGAAACGGGCAAACAGTAATCGGGCCAATAAGCACTGCATTGACAGCCAGCGTTGAGCTACTTTTGCACAAAATAAAAACAGCTTTAATCTAAGAAATGCCAAGAAATCGCCCCAAGCCCCAACAGCACAATATGCGGACCCGAGGCGCATGCAACGAGTTTTGCCCTTTGCTGCGCGTTCTTCGCCTGTCATAATAAGTGAGTAACATGGGCGGAGAGGGGGGTAAGGGAGCGCTTTTTTTTTTCAGAAATAAACCGGATATTATTGTTGTTGCTTTGCCCTTATTTCTTTACATTTGACTTCGACTTCGATTACGTTTTGTATTTGTGCATTGTTCGATATTTGTTGCCCAGCTTTAAGATGGGAAATAGTTCTAAAACACGCTGACATTTCCGGAAGTATAATTCAATGGAATGCAGCTGGATATTAGCGAAAGTGACTTGGGTTGAATGCCAGCTTCAACGCTCACTGTCTCTCTCTATCTCTCTCTCTCTCTCTCTTTCGCTATATTTATTCCCCATTATAACATGAACAAAGTTTAGTTTCATATTACCAATTTCGTTCTTAGATTAGCACTGGTTAGGGTTGCCATACCTGCAATAAAAAAGAAATAAATAAATTTAGTGTTGTGTAATCATTTATTTAATGCAAATCAAAATAGTTTCTTTGAGAACCATGTCTAAAAGCCATAACAAGTTATATGGAGTTTTATATAGGAACAAAAAAGGCAAACAAATTGCAGTCGGGTGTAACCGACAGCGTAATACTTATTCGCAGTATAATAGCAGCTTCAATTGATAGGAATGCCCAATTTACAATATCTTGCACTTCTAAGAAGTTGAAGTAAAGATATACAGATTTCCTCAAGAGCCTGGAATTACAGCTTCAATTGTGTTAATGCATAAACCCAATATACTCGTTTCACTTTGTGGGCAAATATAAGCATGAAATGAGAGATAACGTTTATCTTAAATGCACACAAACCCAACAATTTAAATTTAACCAATGTGTTGGTAAAGTTCACAATTGCCAAGTTTGAATATCATATTTTTAAAAACATAATTCTTTCTTCAAAAAAATAAATCCTATTCTTCCGATTTTTCACATCGATACGTTCTAAAGCAAAATAAAAACCAAAACGTATTCAAGCACAAATTTATATATGTTTATACTTTGACTTTATTGAATTAATTTTAATACGAAATCGAAATATTCGTATTAAAACGCAAATCCGATAAATTCTTGCAGTGCTTTTGCGAACTTGTAGATTTACTCAGCATTTGGACAAGAACGCTTTGGGCTGATGAAAATTTGGACCGCCTTGACGTGATGGAAGGCGTTAGACGTTGGGTTGTGCCAGCCAGGGAGTACTTGATCGCTCTTGTAAGGCGCATCAGGGATGCTGTAAAAGTGATGATTGAATAAAAATCAATGAATGGCATATAAACTCTACAAATCGTACCCGTCATAGCAATTGTTGTACCACCATCCGCTGTTGCGTCTTTCAGCGCAGTTTTCTGTGGTCGAAAGATCGTTATCGTGGTCATACGTTGAAAATGCCATATTTCTGCTCAGCTCGAGACCGTCGCCATCATCTCCCGTGAATTTGCCCAGTGTGAGGCGATAGTCTTCCTTCTCACCGCCGACAATGATCTCATCGTAGCGGGCGTAGCTCGGGATATCCTTTGCATCAATCATTTCGATCAGCAGCTCATGGGGACGCGACTTTGTCAGGTAATGCAGTTTCTCCAAACCAATAAAGTGACTGCTCATTATGTCACCGAAACCCTGCGCATAATCGGCCCACGAGCGATTGAAGCTAACCAAATTATCCTCACGCTTCAGAACAAGCAACCATTTGCCGTCATCGCGGCGGCCCTCGCATATCACCGGGAAGGGTGCTATTCCGGGCAATTGGATGATGTGAGGCAACGAAACGTTGCCAACCGTGTCGCAACTATCCGAAACCAGTTGCCTATTCTCGGCTTGTAGAGTCTCAATATTATTTTTCAAGGACGCAATATTTGCGTTTACCTTGTTTTTGTAGTACGCGAGTTTTTCATCCTTTAACTTAGACTCTGATTTGCATTGAACCAATTTGAAGAGTGTCGCTTGCTGAGCGGAATTGACGGTGTCTAAGGTATTCTGAGAATCCTTCTTGAAAATCTCATTATACCGATCTTTATAGTTTTCAATCCTCGATTCGAGCATTTTAATTCTGATGCCCGTCTCATCCAAAGCAGACTTCAGCACTGAAATCTCTTCATCCTTTTGCTTAGCGGCTATTGTAACGAGGGGTTTGACGAGATCAGCGCATTTCGCTTCGCGGTTAGTGTCGCAGAGCTATTTAGAAATTATACAAATTCAGAAAGAGTATTTTGCCTATTCAAAACTCGACTTACCTTACATAAATTTCCGGTGAATTGCGATAAAACCAAATTTAACAGACTCACGATCAAAAGTTGTAGAAAAAGCTGCCTCATTTTGATGTTAAAGTGAAAGGTTCTACAGCAAATGGCACTTTTTCAACTTTGATTCCATTTAAATAACAGTTTTTATAGGACGATAATCTGATTTATCTGATTAGAGCATGCATTACATTAAATACGAGGCCGTGTCTTTAAAGTGATTATACAAGTGGAACTAAAAATTGCAATTAGTCGAATAAATTGTGGATTTCCTGGATAAAAAACTGCCGAATCAAGAATTTTGAGGTTTGCTAACCGTAACTATAGTCGATTTATAAGACTGCATATCGAACTATATCCATGACAAACAAGATAAAGTTCAGTTATGAATCGAACGTTATGTAATTAGCTATATAAATTAACATGAGAGCTTTATACACACTTGATGCCACATTTGTTCTACACTGCAACAAACTATAAACAAACATTGTCAAATTGTCAAAAAAATTAAATTATTGTTCTGACAACTTCGCATGTAAATATGATATAATTGCCTTGAATACCATTTGGCCATTTCACATTTCGCCCGTAACTTTCTAGCCATAATGTGGCCAGACATCTGTGCGTTGCAATCAGAAGGGAAACAATGGGCCAGACTGAGGTTTTATTGGGCTGGCCCTGCTAATCCCGGGCAGGAGCTGGCGATTAACCGAACCGCACTGAAAACTCTCTGGCCAAAAGGAACGTTGATAACAACAACAGATATCCAGGCAGAAGGAAGCAGCAGGAACAACATTAACAAAAGAGACGACGAAATGTGGGCACAAAATGCGAGTAAAACAATTCCAATTAAGGCGATAGGCGCACCAAAAACAGAATGTAAACGGACGGACGGACGGTGGGTGCTGTGGCAGATATAGATATAGATATAGATACACATAAAGGAAATGCACGCATATCAAAAGCCAAAAGGCCAAACCAACAAGTCAGCGCCAGAGTTGCCAACTGTCTGAAGCCCTGAGGCAGCTCTGGCCAAAAAAAAGGCAAAAATTTAAGACAATTGCAATTGAGTTCAGACGGACAGACAGACAACTATATAAATACACCTTGTAATAACTCACCACAAAAGTCAACGATTAAAAAATTGAAGAATTATATATAGCTAAAGGTAATATGGTATATGTGTTAAAATGATTAATTATAAATTATTTAATCTTATTTATTTATATTATGNTTATATTATATTGTTTATGTATAATTCCTTGATTTTAAGATATAATAAAGTATAACATAGTTTTTAAAAATTTTAATTTATTTTCTTCATCGATAATTCGATAACACAATATACCACAACTGCTTTTAATTTAAAGGGTATTTCAAGCGCATAGTTTAAACGTGCACTAAAAAACAGGGTAGGGGCAACTGGCAACTGTTCAACTCCCACGATGTCAATACACTGCGCGAAAAAAGCAACCCTAAATATTGGACACCCCATTGCCGAATATGTGTGGCAACCCTCACGACGGGCGGACTCAATGATGCTTAAGCCGTAGCTAAAGATATTGAACGCTCTGTGCCCTTTGAGGAGTGAGTTCTGGGTAGGCGTGGCAACGCCCATATTTGCCCGCTTGGCAGTGGTGGTCAATCAGTTTACAACAATAACAACTTCTGAAGGGTTAACACGTGGTCCACGGCCGTGTCCGGACTCACGTGTGCACGCAAGGCGAAAGGGGAAGGGGAAGGGGAAGGAGCAGGGGGATGAAGAGTATTTCGTCAGCTTCTCGGTTAGGCATTTTGTATATTCAATTAGCTGCCGGTTCGCTACTCGCACATTTCCATCAGATGAATGAGTGGGTGGGTGGGTGGTGAGGCTGCCAACTAGGCGCTGCTTGCGGTGCTGCCCACTTGTTTGCATTTCTAATGCAATTTGCGGCTGCAATGCCTTTGTTATTGCGACAGACCGCACCCCCCCCTCACCCATCACCGTTCACCGTTCTCCGTTCACCATTCACATTGCGGCCCGAACTTGTGTGGCGTGTCGTGTCCATTAACACCTTTGATGGCCATAATACATATTCATTAATTTGCAGTACTGAGGGCGAACTCGCCGGCCGTGTTCAGCACGTATTAAAGGCGATGCCGGACACGGCACACGGCATTAAGTGAGGTTAGGGTTAAGGCTACCACTGTGGCTTAGCCAAAAGGGTGCCATTTTTGATTTTATATCAAATATTTTGATTAACTGCCAAGTGTTAAAAACTGGCTAAATTGTGCTCGTCAGCTAAAATTTGACTATTCAAAGATTTGATCTTTAAATCTAAATTGTTTTATTGATGTGTCTAATTAAGATCAAGATTAATTTTAAACTTGACAAAAAATGTATAATGGGTTTTTTGAGGAAGCTATCACTAATCAGTCTGACTGAGAATAATATATAGAATATTAATCTGTTATCTTTTCTTCTACTCGCTTACTTATTAACTTACCACAAATTTAAAATTTTTGCAAAAGTAATCAGCTGTGAATTATATGAATTTATGTATATTAAATGAATTTATGTTCCAAAACCCAAAATTAACTTTTATATTCCACAAGCTAAACCGAAAATCAAAAGCTTTATTTCTGTAGTTATTGCTGGCCAAAAAATAATCTCCCCCATATCCAATTGCTGTCTTCACTTGTAATTAAATTCTCCGAAAACATTCAAAATTCGGCACCAGAAAAACCGCAAAATGTTGCCACTCATTTTGGACGCAGCCGCAGAAGTTGAAGCCAAGGGCCAAAAGAGATTGAAGCCAACTGATTGACTGTTGTTATGTCAGCCACGCCCACGTCGAAGGAAGGCACAGGACAGTGCCTGGGGAATAACGGTCACCTTTTTGTCTTACACATTAGTTTAAGGCTTGTGGCAACGGCGACAACAACAACTGGCAACAACAACAACTGGCAACTGGCAATAACACAACAAAACACTTAAGCGCAACACTTTTAATTTCACAGTTGCCCTGCGAACTCTGGGAATCCCTTTTTATGGACGCCCTTTTAGCATTAACGTTGAGTCGGGGCGGGGCGGGGCAGGGCGGGGGCGAACTTGAAACTGATGCCCGGCACGTGGACATGACGAGAACACGATGATGCCCCAGGCAGCAGAATGGGAAGAGGGGGGCGGGGGCACGACTAGTCGTAGCATATTCCACACTATTTAAATGTGATTTGGCATAGAGGGTGCCGCGTGGCTTTGGACAAAGCACCCTGTACGCTGTTGCGACGGCACGCGCACAAATTAGTGAGCAGCAGATATGAAAAGCGAAGCTCGTGCCAGAAAGAGCGACAGCAAGAACAACAAAAGTAACAACAACAACAACAACAACAATGCGTATAATCAAAATTAACATAACAATGCAATGCGGCAACAACAACAATAACAACAACAACAACTCGGAAAGTGTTTTCTGAAAGAAAACCAAAAAAATAAAGTAAGCCCCGCACTGAAATGAATTTTTGTGCACAGCCAAAGAACTTGAAAGTTGGCCCTCACCCCGGGCCCTGCCCCGCTGTACCATAGCATATCCTATCCTACCCTACCCTACCCTAAGCCGCTGCCTTAACAATACCAAGACCAACATAATGAAAGGGTAAGCACAAGCAAGGCGGCACATGGGCAGGGGGAACGAGTGGTTGAGGGGGGGTCAGGCAGCAGCCCAAGCAAACCCATTAAATTGTGAACTGAGCAGGCATTCAGCGAGCGGTTTTTAGTTTGGGTTTGGGTGTTTATGTTATATACAGGCAATACACATACGCACACACACACAGACAGACGGACAGACAGAAAGAGAGACAGACAGATAGACTGATAGAGGGCCACGCAACTTGGATGGCGCGTATTCCCAGCGGGCACTTAATTTACTGCGTTGCGTTCGTTTTTATGTTCATTTCCCAAAACGTTCCCACCACATGAACAAATGCAATTGCGTGCCCTGTTGTCGCACTTCATGTTTCATGTGCCATGTTTCTAACAAATTACAAAATATTAAAGCCAACAAGATTTCATAAAACTCGAAACTTTTCAAAATGTTTTCTACATTGAATATATTCTATAAAATGAAAAACGTGTTTCATTTCGATTTTAAATTTCAATTAAAAATAATATTAAACATCAATAAATAATGTATACAATTTTCTTTACAAAAAAATGTTCTGTTCTTAACTTTCGATGATCAATTTAACAATTCAAATGAAATATACCCTTGTTTTCTTACATCCGATTCCCTGCAATATTTAAATAAAATTCATGCTGAAATTATAATTGCATTTCGTAATATTTTCCCCTCATCAACGAATGCATCAATTTGAGTTTGAGTTTCAGTTTCAGTTTGAGTAGCTGTCAAAGTGTTTTGGCATGGCCTTGCAACCCTGTGCTGCGATATTTGCCATGCATTATAGTTTTTTTCTTGAGGGGCAACGCGTGCCACAACAGCCACCATAATCAGCATAATGAAAGCTGAGCATTATAATAATAATAGTGTGCCAAATGCTGTGCGCGGCATTTGCTGAGCGTAGAGTTGCTGCGTTATTACAAAAACAAGAAAGGGTTGCCTATATCTTATGAAACTTGAGAGTGACTCTCACTTCAGTTGTTTTTTTTTGCGTGTGTGTGTGTGTTTAATTTCACAAATATTTGCGCTATTCGAAGAATGCATTTCGTTTTCTAAAATTTCAATCTTCTTTTTTTTTTTAACTTAAAGCGCTTTGAAGAGGTAAAAAAATAATGGACGGCGTATCCGACATGCAATGGCGAAGTCTATACGAATCATTCGTATATAATCGCAGTCTCTATTCGTGTGTGTGAGGAATCTCGAGTGGCTGACAAAAGGGATGCGTAGGACGTGCGCTGAGCCGAAGGCATTTCGAGTGCCTCTTCATACGAAATTGTGTCCTAGACATGGCCAGGGTGCAATTATTTCTTAGCTCCTTTTTTATTTCTTTCTTTGCTAGCGAGCTACAAATATTTAAACAGTTCCATACATTTGGCTTTTCTATGGAGTGTTCCATTGTAGGGGGAGAATTACCTGTGAAATTGCGCTCAGCAAACTCTTGTTAAGTGAACATCTAGAAGGTAGAAGCACATAGAAGAGTCCTATTCAATGCAGGTATTGTCGTGCGGAATAGGTAGAAATCATATTGTTAAGAAAACTAAGTAAAGTACACCAGGTGCTCGGGGAGGTTTTTTCTTAATAAGAGCACATCTAGTTTTTATTTGCTGTGCTGAGCTATAAAAAAATTTAATTTGTGAAAGCAATAAGTAAATTTGATTGGTTTTTTTATTAAAATAAAATATAATTCCTGCAACAACGTTAGAAATATTTTAATGTGAAATAAAATAATCACATGTATGCACAAGTGGAAAGGTTTCTTGGCTTTGGTCACGAATAATATACAGATCGATGCATTCGTTTATAGCAATAGATAAGCGACGACTAACTGCGAACATCAACTAACTCAATATTCAAACATACAACAGTGAAATTAACAGTGATGGAGAGAGAGAGCAGATGCCGAAGCTGAGTTTAACTTATGTTATTTATAGAGCTTTAAAATAACAGCAACGTCAAACAATAACAGACATAATAAAGAAACGCTGCATGTAAAACGTTTAAGAATTCGCGAGAGTAAAAGAGAGAAAGAGAGAGAGAGAGAGAGGAAGAAAACAACCAAACTAACTTGAGATTCGAACATAGATTAAGCGACGGCTGCTCTTCTTTTAATACTGATCACAGCAGACGCGCTAGTGGCAAAAGACCACGAAGTGTGCAAAAGAAGCTATATAAAAACAATTTTATAAATTTATTTTTAAGTAACGTTTAACAGTTTTTAATAACTTTGAGCTGGGCCTAAATGTGCTTTCGCCACTAGTTTGTTACCTCGTGTAGAAGTATTTTTGTTTGATTTCATATTTTTCTATCCAGTTTCTTGAATCTAAGCCAAAAGCTAATTAGAAATATTAAATTTTAGTTACATAGCACGTGTGATTAGCTGATAACCCATTCCTTTAAATCTCAAATCTTACACAAAATCCCATAGGCTCTATTTCCGAGCGCTGTTTTTCGCCCCTGCAATCGCTTCCAGCTCAATGCCAGTTGCAGCAAAAGATGAGAATCTTTTCGGCTTTTGTTTCAACTCGATTCAACTCACTTTGCCTCGCATCGACTCGGTTCATTCATTCGTTTCCATTTCAATCCATTCAAAAGAAAATCAAAATTCAACTAATTTGCATTTTCGATTTGCATATTTACACAAATTCTCTAAAGCCTACCGTTCGCAATCCCATCCAATCCAATTCAGAAAGCAACTGCATAGAAAATGTGTAACCTCTGCTCCACCCCCCCCAGCTACCCCGCAGACCCTTCTCCGTGGAGAATGCAAATTTTGTGTCATTGAAATTAAATTGATTGCAAATACTGAAGATTGACTTGAAGTGGGCTGAAGTGGCTAAAAACAAAGGCAAAAGTGAGCCGGACCCGCTCTACTCTCTCTCTCATCCATTTTTGATAGCCTCGTGCCGGAGAGTAGGAGTTAAGTCAAAGTCCTGGCGCATAATTGCAGTTGGTGCGTCAAAGGGCTGAGAGCCGGTAAGGGCTGGGGTCAGGGTTAGGGTTACGGGGTCGCAGGGGCTGCGCAATTGTGCCAAATGCCATTAATGAAAATCACAAACACAGCAACCGGCACATGGCACAAAAATTGCCACCCTAATATGAAAATAAACAGCATTTGGCAGGGGAAAAATCATGCCATTTAGCAAAATGCATTCTGAGCCATGGCCAGGGTCGCCAGGCTGGCCAGTGTGACCAGATTGGCAAAGAAATTATTTCGAGTCGCCTACTTTGCAGCCTTCAAATTAGCTTTGATTAAAGTTTGTTTTTCTTTGGGTGTTTTTTTTTTTTTTTGGCATAAAACTTTTTCTGGGCACCTTGGAAATTGGCAGTGCCAAATCAGTTGCGAAACAAGTTTATTGAACAATTTATCACAGCGGGGCGAAGGGAGTGGAAGCAAATGTCAGAAAAAAATGGCAGCACGCGTCTTCAGCAAAGTCTTTAAGCTACCCCCGCGCTGTTGATGATGATGATGATGAGCACGGAGTTGGGACGAGGTTGGGGTTGGACTACACACACGCGCACACACACATACACAGCTGACAGGTCGCATGTAAACAGCAACTACCCCATCTAGATATTTATTTAGCTGGGATTTTAGCTGATTTTTTTTTTTTGGTTTATTTTGTTTATTTTTGTTTTTTTTTTATTTCAATGGCTTCTTAAATTCAACTAAACAAATTGGAAAATTTCATAAAAATTGGTTTATGATGGTGACGGCTGACGAACGAGCTGATAAATTTTGTAAACAAGAAAAACAAAAAAAGAAACCTGCTAAAGAAAAGTGCAACGAAGCGAGCAGTAGTTGGAAGGGGTAGGTGTGTGTGTGTGTGAGTGTGTGTGTGTTTGGGGGGTGTGCGTAATATTTTCAAATGGATTTGGAATTGCGAGTCACTCGTCAAGGTGTCAGTCGGTTTCGGGTTCTGGATTTTGCACGCGGCACAATTTTATAAAGGGGCTGACAACTTGCTTGAAAGGGTGGCCGGGGTTGGGGGAAGTTGAGGGATTTTTGGCCAACAACAGGTGCCACAGCTGACGGCGCGGCCGAGGGATTTTTGGGATTGATTTTGCAATTGTCATCAATAAGAATCTGACAGCCGAAAGAGCAGCGAGTGGGAAAAAAAATCAACTAAAGTGGATTGGGAATTCAAATCCACACATCGCGGAGGGAAACAACGTTGGATTTTGAGCATAAGTTGAGCCTTAAAGCCTGACGAATGATTGGCATAATTTTGGAGTATGCACAGCTGTTTGGTCTTACGAAAATCGGCCTATGTTCCAGATGAAGGCGACAATATTATTTGCATATAATTAAAGGTTTTTGTTCTATTGAATCACGAAATTGCATTCTCTAAGAAAAATAATTGGCTTTATCGTAATTTAAGCAATTTAATTAAAGGAAACAATTTTCAAATATTTTTACTTTAGAGCAACTTTTAACACTATTAATTTTATTTAATTTATTATTTTATAATTTACCCAACATTTTACTAAAAATTGTTCTTAAATATTTTCATACAATTTCCTACTCTGCTGAATTTCTTACTCGCGTTTTCTAGATTCCCCATTAACTAGTTAAATATTTCTTACTCACAAATAGCTTTTTCAATTCTTGTTTATATTGGTTTTTCGGGCACAATTTATAGCAGAATCTTCAAGTGTTTTTGCATATTCAAAGCTGTTTGCTGTTGGCAAAGTCAAAGTCCAGCCGTAAAAGAAATTAATTTCACTTTTATTTCAGTGGCAAAAGCATTTCGACTTAATTTTGCAATATAAATCCAATCTAAAAGCCTTAAATTACAACAACAGCGGACGTCGCCTGGCCAAGTGCAAAGTCATTAAATTGATAAATAACCAAAAAGTTTGCTCATAATCGCAACGAATGGAGCCAGGCACGTACAATTTGCGGAAGAAGCGAAGGGAGAAGTAAATGAGACAGGCGCAGGCCAAAGCCAAAACATTTATCAAGGAAATATATGCTTTAAACTGGAACAGATCTGAGTTAAAATTTTGAAGTAGAAAAGCGCTCTATTTATTTCTCTCCCTCTCTCCCTCTCTCTCTCTCTCTCTCTCTTTTGTTTACGGTAGCTGGCCATTGTTTGCTTTACCAATTTGTGGATTACGCGAGCGGGGCTTGGGGAGTGGGCAGAGGAAGGTCTCCAGCTTCAACTGATTCATTTTAAATGCCGCACATAAATTACCATACACAGCCCCCCCTTTGGCTTGTTTCCCTGCGCCAGCGACACCTTTTTACACATTCCAACACAGCACATTTGAACGCATCATTGAACAACTCACTGGTTGACATATTGATGTATTGGCCGATTGCATTGAATGATTGTCCAGCTGCCGGGCGAATCATGTCAAACGCGCAAATGTTACTAATATTGAGAGCGAGCTGCAAGCAAAACCTCACTCCCACACCAATTCCCACTCCCATCGACAGCCTGGCAACCCTGGCCCGACACCACCAAACCTCAGCCCAGGGGCGCTTCATTACTTTAAATGCTTTACACGTACAACATTTAGGCTGGCGGACAGACGGCGACACTTTGTCTGTGGCGCGTGTTGTTGCTGTCAATTTGTGTACCCTACTCTTGAAAGGGTCGCATGCGTTTCTAGTGCAGCTAGCGACATGTCTTAGATATATGCACAGAAGTTTATTCACCCATTCATAAATAATTCAATTTGTTTCCTAACAAAATGTTCTTAATCAATTTTTTGCTTTAAATTTATAGATTCTGATCTATATATAAGTCTCCTGCATTCTGAAGTAACGTTAATTATAGTTCTAAAATATTTTCTTGCTATTGGAATTGTCGTAAACGTTTTTGAATTTTAATTTATTTCACATTTTTCATTTAATTCGGCTATACAAAGTTCTTAATTAATTTGTTGCTTTCAGAACTATTAGAAATTTTATCCAATATGGATTATTGAACATTTTGTGGATTTTTCGAAAATATATGATTTATTTGAAATCTCCAATTCATTATAATAATTATGAAATGAGATTTATTCTTAAGTTTACTAAGTGTATAACCGTTTCGTTGTTTTACGCTCTCGCTGACTTTACCACCGAAAATTCAAGGGCTGTAGGACTTTATTGGTGCACGTTGTTTCCCCACCTACCGTCCTGCCTCCCGCTCCCCCTTCGATCGTTCGCATTGCCCTGCAACGCACGGCAAACGCATTTTGCACGCAATTCAATCTATTTTTCTTTTCATTCGGAATCTTTTTGTTATGGACCTGGTCTGCGGGAGACGATACGGCAACTGATGCGAACGGATGATGTCGCTAAAGTTTTTTCTTCTGTCTGCTTACGTGGTGAATACGCCGAGGGAGGGAAAGGGAACAGTGCAAACTCAGTAGTTCACTTTTTGCTGATTACAATAGTACCACATATTGCTTTTATTAGATGCTGTTTGGATTTTCCATAGGCACCGCAATCAACATAAAAACAGCTGCGAATAAAACTTGCAAGGCTTAAAGCGAGGAACTAAAACTGAAACTGAACTGAAACGATTTATATATATTCATATATACTTGTGTAAACACTAATAAAAGATCAAAATAAACAAACGTCTCAAATCTTTTTTAATCTCGAGACCCCACATCCATTAAGCATATGGATAAATATAGCTAATAGTCCTTAATGAGAACAATAATATTAAACAATCATCTGGTAATGCCATAAAAATGCCTTATAATTCATTCAATCTCAAGACACAGCTCTTTGTTTTTGCTTCTCTGAATTCAAGTCCTTAATAATGGCCCAACAAGTCTTTAATAACGATGCCAGACGTGGCATTTAAAGGCTAACAAGACTTTCGGCTCGAAGGCTATAAAAAAAGTGTTACATGGACAATTAAGTTTTTATGAAACATTTCCGTTAGGTGGCGCTAGTGTGCAAAAACAACTAAACAACATGAGCACACGCACACACACACACACACACAGTCACACATGCATTGACTTGCCTGGCGCCAGACTCGCTCATTTTGTTGTTGTTTGCATTTGGGGTGGGGGGTGGCGGTGGGTTGAACTAGCAAAAACATACGCTTCATAGCGCATAAAAATTCATGTATATGTGTGTGTTGGGCATGTTCGTGTCTGCATTTGTATTTAAATACATTTTAATTAGTATTTATTGTTTTTGTAGACGGCTGCCGTTTGGCCCAACAAAAAAAACCCCTTACACACACCCTTCCTTCCCGTGCACTGAGGGATACTTAACACTTGCCAAATTAGACATGCAACAACATTGAGTACAACAACTAACAGCAGCAGAAGCAGCCACAGAAGCAGCAGCAGCAAAAGGGGTTAAGTTAATCAAACGGCGCACACACACACACATTTATAGTCGCTGCCTCTGCTAGCAGCTCCAACGGTAGATGCTGCTGCCGACTTCGACGCCAACGCCATCTCCCTTTCGTCCCACATTCACAAGCACAATCACTGTCTTTCTTTCGGCTCTTTCGGCAAAGCAATTAACTACGCTTTGATTAACACTCAACGTCGTCGTGTGTCGTTGACAATGACGACGACAGCTGGCGGCAGAGCAGAGCCCAACCACAGCAGCAGCAGCAGCACAGCGACAGCGGCGTCGGCAGTGACAGCGCTTAGACACCGACTGTAAACTTAACAGCTGTCAATTACAGTCGTGCCGTCTCTTGTATTAGCAGCTTAGCCGCGCTGTTAAGCTAATGAAACCGTTCGCCTTATATACCATGCCTTAGCATGTGTGTTCGTTCGTTTGTGCTCGGGATCTGTCGAGTTGCCCAGTGACCAATGGTCTTCGTGTGCGTTCGTTCGGCTTGCCTGTAATTAAAGTGCAGTACGTGCTGGGCTTAGTTCGTGTCGTTTATGACTAGCGCTTTATTAAGCTACTACGTTACAGTAAGTGTGGCAGCGACTGCGGCTGCGACTGTTACAGTTGTTGTTGTAGCTGTTATTACTGCTGTTGTTGTTATTGCTGCTGCTGTTATTAGTACTGTGCGTTCTATGGGGTTGCTTGCGAGTAACAGGCGGATATAGCGCGTTAGGCCTGCAGTCCTGTAATAAGTTATGACACTTTTATGGCGCCCACTGTGCCGTGTGGGCCATATGTGTGTGTTGTCTGTGTGTCTGTATTTGAGCCACCCTGTAAGTTGGCTGTTTGGTTTTTGGGCCGCATGATGAAGTTCATTGAAGCGCATAATCGCATGTTAAATGTGTTGTAATTAAAATATTAATTTCTTCGCTTGAGCCTTTGGTTTGGCAACGTTGACGCCTTCCCATCACTTTCTGCTTTTGCCTTGTGGTTTGCCTTTGCTGTAATTATAGTTTTCTTTTCCTCTGTCACGAAACACACGCACACGCACACGCACAAGCACACGCACGTTTGAGAAGCACAGAGAGGGGCTGCACATAAAAGTAAACAGGAATTTGTGGGAAGCTCAAAAGTTCTGCATGCGAAACGTTATAAATATGTAATCAGTCTGATGATGAGAGCGGTATAATTGTATTGGGGTGTCTAGCGAGACGTGTGAATACCTGGAAATCGACTAATAATAATAACGATGGGTTTAATAAGCGAGAAGGTATCAGGCTTTCCTGCTTAAAGTATGGATGTAATAATTAAGCAAGCTGTAAAATATATTTCTTAATTAAATTATAGACAAACACAAAGCTTTTTTTTTTAATTTAACATACAAAGCTAAAAAAAAGAATTCATATTTTTTGGATAAAAATATATTTTTAAAACCCTCCGTTATAATTTCGGTAATTTCCGTTGTATGTTTTAATTTAATGTTCAGTCAATTTCCTTCTCATCTTTTAATTTATTTTTAGCTATCACATGGCTTTTATAAAAAAAGGAAATTTATTAAATTTAAAACTCGCTTTACTTAGTCCCACATTAGCCCCATTAAACAGTCTAAAATAATATACAAAAAAAAAATCAGTCATGCGGCACTTGCAGCCACATAAAAAAAAACACGTAGACAAAAACTTGTGGTGTTGTAATCGGATATAAGTCGTGCTCTCCAGAGAGCTGTCTAGCAGTTCCAAAAAAAGCAATATATATATAGAAATACCATGTATATATATATAGATATATGTATAATCATTGAGCGGAAGACAAAGCATAAAAAGCAAAGACCTTTCGCATTTAATTCCAGGCCGGGGTCCACACATGAACCTGCCAACTAAGCCGCCATGCATGGAATTCCTCATTTGATTTACCAAAAAAAAAAAAAAGAGAAAATTTTAACATAAAAAAATAAGTAAAAAGGACATCAAAAAATAAGTATTTTGGCTAAAGCCGAAATGTAGATACTCTATACACAGTCTAGAACACTGCTCTTGTTATTTATCTACTTTTTTGAAACACTTTCTAGTTTTACCAGTACAATAAATCAACAATATCCGCATTAAAGACTAAGTTTATTAATGCTAGAAGTACTTACGGATTATATTGCATTATATCTTATTATATTATGGCAACAAACTTGATCAAAATGTTATCAGAATCAACCATTAGGCTGAGATAAATGAAAATTTTGTTTGGACAAAACCAAAGCCGGAGGGCTAACGGTCTACCCCAACAAGTCCCCAAGTGACATACGCAGCACACGCAGATTGGGGGGCGTGTGCCTCGAGGGGGCGGAACGGGGAGTGTTATAAACAAAAAATTAAGCGCAAACGTGAGTTGCATGCGAAACATTGCTCATATGGCAGGACCTCACACGAGCTACCCGCTGCATGTCAGACATTCAGGGTTCAGAGTTCGGGGTTCGGGGTTCGGTGTTTGGTGTTCGGTATTCGGATTCTCGGACCTATAATGTAGCCCTTACCTAAACGGGGCGCATCGTTTTTTGCTCATTATGTGCATAGCAGTTTTATGGCAACGAGAAGAAAAAAAAAACGAGGTACAAATAAGACCGGCTATCGGATAAAAACTACCCTCGTGCTATCCTATATGATATTTGTTATTAAACTGGGTCCCTGCTCGGGCGCACAGAAACGTATTCGAAATATGCGAACTGCGGTGTTGTCTGGCCGCATTCGTGCGTTGCGGGCACGCATTTTGTAATCGAGACTGACCACAATTATATTTGTTGTTTTTGTATTATTTTATTTTATGTTTTATGCCCCGAGGATCTTTTCACCTGTCCGCAGACATTGCTCATTAGCGGTGCAAGGAATTTTATTCTGCAGCCCAACCCAAAGGCTGATGCGATAAAGGCCATAAAGCGTACCGGGGCCCAAAGTCAAGTGTCAGCGGGCAGGAAATATCACCTTAACACCTGCAGCAATCAAACCCCGTTCCCCGCCGCAAATTTGTGACAGTTAAACGGTTTCAGGGTTGCCACCCGGGTACACAATAAAATGCAACTTTTTGTAACTTCATTTCTCTAATTGTGCGCAACACAAATGAAAGGCAAGAAGGGAAAAAAATACGTAAATAGTTTATGACGGCTATATTCGACTGCACTATACTCTGTTTACTAAATTATAAATTATATAGATTTCCCTGATTATTTAAAATATGAAATATTCGCGCTTCGTCTTTAAATACGGATGTTGCTAAAATACATTTTCAATTTAATATGCTCTATTCCATATGTGATATAGATCCTCTACATTTTGAATATACTCTACATTAGATTGAATATACTTAAAATTTTCAATTTATTATACTAAAATTTTTATTTACTTTAGTTTTATCGACTTTACTAAAAGGTATATATAAACCTAATAAACCCCTTTTCAATAAATAAACAGAGTATTAATTGACTCTATAATCAATTGAATATTTTTCATTTTGTAAACACAATAATAAAATAATGATTTTATTCACTTTAACCGATTTTGTACCCCATACACTCTGTTTTACTTTAGGAATAGCGTATAGAAATTGTATTTCAATTCAATTTCAGATGCTTATCGCTTGCCGCTGCCTGGACAACCCGGACCAGCTCCGCCTCGCCCCCGCTTCCCCGGGGGATATGTTGCGCTAAAGAAAGCCAGAAATCTATTTTCATTACGCTTCCTGGTCTGTTGGTTTGCACAGCTTCCTTTCAGTTTCGTTTGCACAGCCTTAGCCTTTGCGGCTGATAATCTTTCAGGACAGCCGGGACGGACAGGACACGAGGCACAGATCAAATGGAACTAACAGTAAGGCAGCTAAACGTGAACCCTCTCGCGAACGTCGCGTCGCATCGTTGTTCCCGGGTTCGATTTCGCTGCACGTGACCAAATTATTTTGGCCTCATGCGTTGTCAATGTAATTTTCTCGATGCGTGCGCCACACGTATCTGACGGATACTTGGCTCGCACAGCCGTTAGGTAGTTGATATTTTTATGGTTTATGCTATCGTTGCCTTGGCTGACTGACAATTAGCGTTGGCTCTCGAGGGTAATAGTATTGTACAACACACACACACACACACACACACACACATATACACAGCTGACTGCACCTTGTCTTGGATTAATCAAAATCTATTGGCCAAATCGTTATGGGCCACCGAAAGCAGCAGCTTGTTATGTAAATCGTAATACGCCAACGTCTTTGTTAGTATATAAATTATGTTAATGGCAATTTGTTCACTCGACAAAGAGAGAGAGAGGGAGAGGGGGAGTTGGGTGCGGTGCTTGTGTTAAGTGTTAAAGCAATTGCAGCCGGTATTTGTGGGTTAATGAATATAAATGTGTTCATATTTGCTGCTGTTGACATATATTAAAGCGATTCTTTGTTTTGGTGGTGCAGGAAGAAAACTGCATTTTTGGGACAAATAAACAATATATGAATTCCAATGCGTACAAGAAATAAAAATAGAAAGACTAAGAGTGATTGAGCTAAAATCATAGAAGATTAAAGGAACAATTTCCATAAGACTGATTTTTCATATATTTTGATTTAATCTTTGAGGGTTGTCAACATTTAAGAATTAAGAAAATATTGAAATTAAATCAAAATATTGTACTTTTAAGAACCCAAGAATTTTGCACAACAGAAAAATAAAAAAATATATGCTCTCAAGAAAGTAGAAAAAAATTGAATATGCTCATATACGAAGTTTGAATACAAAATAAAAACATAAGGAAATTAAAATCAGAACCAATAAGCATAAAATAAAATCGATTTAATATCTTCAATTTAATCTTATAATTTATAAAATATTGTTTTCCTAGAAACTTTATGAAATGAATGTAAAATAAGTAAAATATACAAAAAAGATTTTTAAAGAATTTTTTCCTTTTACTTTTATGCAAATAAAGCATTCATTAATTGCAATTGATGGCTAATTGGAATCAGTTTTTAAAATTTTTAATTCGAATTTAAATTTCATGTAGTTTGACAGCTAAATAATTGAATACTAATCAAAAGCAAATAATTGAAAACCGAACTGAAATTCAGCACTTTAAAATTCGGGCAGCTCAAAGAACTGCAAAAAAGTAATTTGGGTATACTCAAAAAAAAAAGAAAAAAGAAAAGGCAGAAAAAAAAAATAATTTGTTTCATAAATAACAGTTGTCTGATCCTCTTTTTGTGCTGGCTTTCAGTTGGCAGCCGAATGAAAATTGGACTATTTTAATGGCCGAGTCAGCCAACAGGCAGCAGCAAGAAGGGGAAGGGACGTATCAATATGGGAAAGTAAGCGCGAGCGGAGGCAACGGACTAATCCTTTCTAAGTGCGTTAGAAACACCACATGCTGCGCCCCGAATGCAACATTTGTGTTCAAGGACACGCCGCAACGAAGGCAACAAATAAAAATAGAGAGAAAAAAAAGATGCATGAGCTGTTGTACAAAGGACAGAGGGTAGTAGAAGAGTAGAAGAGTAGAGTAGAGGGTAGTGCACACCGCCTGCTCTCTCAACCCCCGGGGGGCTGCACAGTGTAACAAAAGTCGCGTGGAAATGAGCGCATGGCGCATGCAATAATTCAAAATAATTTGAGCAAACAGTTCAAGTGGTTTAGGGGTTCCTCGCACCACACACCACACACTACACACTCCACTCCATGTCCAAGTCCATGTCAACGTCAACAGAGCTGACTCGAGTCCGCCCCGGAACGGCGGAACGGGCACGTGCACAACTCCGCCCCGCTTCACCGAAATTAGAAGCCAGATTCAGATAGAGTTCTCCAGCTGTCACACGCTTACCTGCAATGAGAGCAAAAGCACATTTTTTTTTACTTTGGTGCATTTTAATTAAATTGCGCGCGGAGCAGCATAAAAATATTTATATTACAAGTAACTTTAATGGGGCTCGCATATGGCGAACTGGGCCAATTAAGAGTAGAAAATCGTAAATCGTAAATTGTAAATCTACGGACACGGTATTTTATGGCCACAAATTGCAGGAAATATAGTAAAAAAAAAGAATCAAAAATATTTAAAGTAAAAGTACTTGGCTGAGATATATCCTGTAATTTTTACATTTATTTTATCTGTATTTTGTGGCAAGAGCTCAAATACCAAATATATTAGGCCTAGCTCTTATAGATCCTGAGTTCCTTGAGGCTCATCGAGTAAACGGATATCACAATTAATTGCAGGAAACATAGCAATACAAAAAATAATAAACAAAACAATAATATTTTAGGTGAAAGTGCTTGTCTGAAATATATATCCTGTTGAATTAAAGCAATATATCTAAAATGATGTTAAAATTTAATTTCTATCTTTAATTAATCTTTTATATCTTTATTTTGTGTATGCGCAGCTTTAATAGAGTTCCTTTGAGTTCATTCGAATAAACGGAAATAATTTGCAAGCTGCTTTTGATCTTAAGAATCCACACACTTGATATAGTGAGTGTAGCCTAACTACTTGTTGAGATCTTTTAGTGATTTTATATAACAATACAAATATATTAAAAATATATTTCTGAAAACGCTCTAAAGGCTAAATGAAATGCTTATAATGGCAAAATGCCTCGTTTACTCAGTATGATCAAATATAAAAATTTGATATTAAATTTTAAATAAATATTTTAGACAAAAACGCTATCTTTATCTTATCAATTTTATAAAATTACAACATTTAAAATACCCCAATTAACTTTGTCCCAGGTACAGGGTATAAAAATGTATGTTGAGCCCCGTCACAACGGGCTCAAATTGTATGACAATTAAAAAAGGGAGCAATCAAAAGCATTTATTATTTTTTTCTCGCTGTTGTCGCAACATTGTTGAGCGCTTAATCAACGGCACCCAAATTGTTCCGAACTTTGGCAGAAAAAACAACATTGGCAAGAAAAAAAGGAAAAAAATCGAAACACAAATAAAAATGTAAATATTAATAAGCGTCAATATGCGTTCAAGCGTCAGCAACGAGCGCCATAGACGCTGCTAAATGGCGGGTTTGGGGGAGGTCAGGGGCTGGGGGTTTTGGCAATTCAAGTTGGAGTTGGAGTTGGAGTTGGAGTCGCTGGAGCGAAGCCAGCACAAGGCAGACAAACAAACAAACAGCCGCAGTGGCAGCCACAGCTACAGACAGCGGGGGAGGGGAGAACTCACCAGCAGCATGCGCTGCCACACCCCACAGCCATAGCAGACGCCGCCCCGGGGCAGAGCACCCAGTGCTTCCACCAACAGTGCGCGCCCGAACCCGGACGCAAATCCGAAACGGCGTCGTTTACCACTCGGCGGACGCACTGCGGCGAGCGGGCAATACGCTAATGTGAGACTAAACACGAGCCGGCGACCGAAACCGATTTCCGTCAAGGTGCCGTTAAAAGGAAATAGTCGAGGGGGCGGTTTGGCGTCTGCACAGTGTCAACAAGTGCTAGAAATTGGGAAGAAATAAAGTTAAGTTCGTTGTACAAAGAAGAATTTAAGTAGAGTCAAGTCCTACTCGAAGAATTCTACCGAAATAGTATCTTTGTAGTTGTAGTTTGTCTGTAAAATTGTTTAAAAATACTTTTTGTATATGGTTTAGCTCAACAAATTGTTGGTACAGCTGCGTCCTTTTAACAAAGGAAATCGATCGATTCGATAAAAAGTTGATGGGATAATCAGGCTATTTATTCTATTCTATTTATATTCAAATTTCTCTTGCTTATCATGGATTTTGCAACCACTGTATTTCTGAGCCAAACGTTCCCTTTTTGCCAGCGTCCTTCGCACGCTTGCCACCGCCACCAACGCACCCACGACCAACTACCCCCATCCCCCTGCTAGGAAGGGGCATAGTCCTGCGTCGTTTTCCGTGCCCGTTGCCATCATCATCAACATCAACATCAACATCATATCAACATCAAGTCATGGACTTTTGTGAAATGGAACTTTCAACACCGGAAGCAGCGTGTTGCATGTATTTATGTAGATATTAGCGCAGCGGCTAGCCCAGCCCATATAGACTGGCCCCTGGCCTAAGGACCGAATCAAACGGAGCTCGAACCCAAACCCATACCAAAAACAGAGTTCTAAACCCGAACCCGAACGCGAGCCCGAACCCGAACCTGAGCACCGGCTGTGTGGCTGCGACATGGGGAGTTTTCATATTGTTGTTGTTGTTGTTTTTATTATTTTTTATAAGCGCGACTATAAACCAGATTTGGCAGAGCTCTTTACCCTAACATATTCAATACCCGATGAGGACGCAAGGGGGCTGCACAAAGGACGTGTGTGCGTGAAGGGCTAAAAGTAACAGACCCCGGGCCAGAGCCAGCCAAATTACAGTCCGTGTTTGTGTGTGCCTCACGGTGAAATATGCACAGGCAGCAACAGCAGCAGCAGGAGCAGCAGCAGCAGCAGCAGGAGTCGAGAACGAGTGTAAGGGTAGCGTTAAGGGAAAGTAAAGCAAAGAAAAGAAGGAAACAGCAATTTTTTGAATGAAATTATGCATTCATAACCATCGACGAGCCATTAAAGAGGGGTTGCCATACAAGCGGAACAAGCACAAGTAGTGAAAGATGCAGAAAAAGCCAAAAAGCTACAACAGGCAACGATATCTAAACAGGTGGGGTGTATTCCATGCGGGGAGTGGTTATACTTGAACTTAAGTCAAATGCAGTTACAAAGAGTTAAATCTGTAATGGACTTCGCTTGAGTTTGTTCCAGTTAAAGCCATGAATTGGGGAAGTTGGTCTGGACGACCCTAAGCCAAGCCACAACTCCTTCAGAGCTTGGCCTAGATAGAGTAGAGTTTATTCTAAGGGAATTGCATTCGAGTAAGCCATGCGTAAAAATGAAAACCAAGGAAGCCATCTTACATATATTTTATATAGAGAGTTTACATATAAAACATCAAAGTCTGCGATCTAGGAACTCTTCTTGATCAACTTTTTTAAGGCAGGGATAAGCTTTTCATAATCTGTATATTGCTATATATCAAATTCAGGATTCCTGGAAGATGTGGTAAGAATATGCTAGTCTTAATTAAAGGAAAGTCTTCTATCTGATTTAAGTTTTTTAAGGGTAAAGTGACCTAATGAAACCCAATTAAATAAATATATAAAATGAATTGTGACTATAAATTTTTAATTGGAATATAAAACTCTGCGATAAAGGAGTTTTTTTAACAGGCAATGCCTTTATCCCTGTGATCGCATATGACAAAGGCCAGGGAGCTAGGGGTGCCTACCCCTTTGGCTTAGGCCTGACTGGCCATTGGTCATTTGAATGTTTAGTTATTAGAAGTTCTGGTCAGCTAAAGCAGTTGTGGCCTCTTGTTAGTGCATTCGTCCGGGCAACCCCTGTTGCTCTCGTGCCACCCTTAAGCCTTTAATCAAATGCAGCGCATGCAGCAACCCTAACCGAGGGATTACCTTATATACGGCTACTGCTGCTGCTGCTGCTGCTGTCGCTAACAAGTTGTTATTATTTGTTGTTGGATGTTGTTTAATTTAAAAAATGTCACGCGGCCTTAATACCCGACGCTGTTCCTGCCTCTGCGCCCGTCCCTTGTGCCTGGTGCTTGGTGGCGGGGCGCTTGCATCAGCAACATCAATGAAATGTGTAAGCCTTTGACTTGATGCTACCGTCGAGGGGTCTCTCGCTTGTATGTGTGTGTGTGTGTGTGTGCTTGTGTTGTGTGTGGCATGCAACTGCAGAAACCTGTTTGATCAAAACTTGTTCTCAAGGGTTTCGACCACTGGCCAGCGGCAAGCTCCATGCCATGTGCCAAAATTAACAAAAAATTTCTGTTGACCAGATAGGGGCAGAAATTTCAATATGCTCATGAGTGCCAAAGGGAGAAGGGCTGAGAGTGCGAGCGAGAGAAACCCTGAGAAACGCTGTGTCGCGTGTTTCATCATACTTTTTGAATACCCTGTACTCATTGAATACTTATTGAAAAGATGACAGCTCTGATTATGACAGCTCTGATATGATTACCTTTATATATATTTATAGATTTCGTAATAATATAAATATAGCACACACAAACATAAAACAACAAAAGAATTGAATGTATTCAACGACATCTGCGACTTGTGTTTGTGAGGTATCTCTCAGTCAGTCACTTTTGTCAGCAGCACTATTTGCTTCGACCCGGGTCTTGGGTTGGGGCAGTAGCTAGAGCAGGGTCAGGGGCAGTCGAACGGTAAACGTTTCCACGATAACATCTGCGTTGCTATTGCGATTTCCAGTTCCAGTTCCCGTTGCTCGAAGTCGGCAACGGGGGTTGCTCATTGCATAATTATGCCATTGTCCAATGAAGTTCGTAATGCTGCCGTCGATATAATCTAATTTGTTTTGGCCAAGGGCTTTTCAGCACCCCACAAAGAGTGTGCTTTCTCGTTGTTGTTGTTGTTGTTGCTGCTGCTGCTGCTGCTGCTGTTTGGGGGGTAGTTTTGGTCATGGGGTTTGGGGTTTTGTGTCATTCGAGCTGAAGATGACCCAATGACCTACACTGTAGCCGTACCTTTATTTGTTGGGCCCGTGCCAAGAGTCAGGCCGAGACATTATGTGCATAAGCAGCCACATAAATTATTCACAGCTGTTTATCGCGCAAAAGGATTACCACCGGCTATCAAGAGTTTGTTACCGCCACGATAATTTCCCGCCAGGTGCTCTCGCGTTGCAAGATGTGCCGCAATAAAACAAGCGACGCATTGCCAACAAATACCACAAAATCCTCAGGCTGATGTAGACTTCATAACTCATTTGAATTCACGACTGACATTTTTTCACTCCCGACTCCCGACAAGCTGCTCCCCATTCAAAGAAAGACACCCGACATCCCTGTCGAGTTCACATCGCATCGCATTACCCCCAGCACTCTGTCCGTCTGTCTGTTTGTCGGTTAGCTCATCGCGTCTAATGCCAACCGATTTTCACTCTTTTGTATTTGATTTGATTTTCCAAATTGTAATTTTCCGATTTGCTTCTCTCCCCTCTATTCCATAATCTGTTTCTGTTTTGGGAGTGCGACAAATGCGTCACATTTGTCAAATTAGCAATCTTTCTTTTTTTTTTACAAAATCTCGGTAACTAAAAGAGCTACACGCAACGTTTTTTTGTGCGCTTTGACTAGACGCAGATTTTGATACCTCCGGATTTCGGATATTACCCCCAATCTCCCGCAGTATCGACGAAACCATAAAAATCGCAAATCAAATACTACAGACCTGAAAATTGATTTCGATATACATTTCAATGCTGCCAATAAAATAATAATAATAATAAAAAATAAAGATTTCGTTTCTATAGTAGGAAACAAACGAGTTGATATGCATATGAAGACAGATCGTAGTGTTCGGGGTATCTCCTAGTCGGGCGGCCCCGACTAGAGCCCTCTCACTTGTTTCTAATATTTCTTATTCATAAAAATACATATTTATTTAAATTTGGAAGAGCTAATTGCATGAGAAAACTGTCGGAAAGGGTCTTTCAGTTAGTTCAGCTTCAATTTTTACGGGGCATTTAGCGTTCGACTTTACCGAACTAAATCTACGTAGATATATATAAGATATATATGTAAATAGACTTTTGACTCTGGCTCGTGTTGTTTGCGTTGTTATTGAACTGAACTTGACATTTTGCACAGGCCGTGGCCAAAAGGCTGAGTTCGGAAAAACGAGCAGGGGTAGGGTATGAGTAAAGTGGGTATAGGGGTGTGCGGTGTAGGGAAGTCGGGGCTTAGTCCAACGAGCGAATGTATACACGTAATAAAAAGGATAATACGAGTGCGCCGAATGCGATGGGCTGACCCGACCCCAATTTAAGCGACAGGATACTCGCAGAGCCGCCAAACAGGAGGCAGCTGCTGCTGCTGCTGCGAGGAGCTGTCCCGTCCCCGTCTCGCCCCCGTCCCGAATCCGTTCCCATGCCACAACAGACGAGCCGACGCGCGCGTCGGCAACACGAGCAACAACAAAGTGGGGTTGTTGGCACCACTCTGCGCACCGCTTCATGCAAAACTGGATGGAAAGGACACACAGCGCTGCGTTTATGAAATTATTTGCGGGCTCTCCACAAAAAAGGGTAAGAGAAAAAAGAAAAAGCTGCAAAAGTTGTTATAGGCAGGTCCAAAAATGGTAAACCGCTAGCGTTTCAGGCCGAAATCCTGAGTCCTGAGCCTAGTCAAATTTTCCAAGCTCATTGGCTTTGGCTTTTTCAATTTGAAAGTTCTGAATTCGATTTGGTGGCCGCAGAAATTATAAAGCTTTGAGTTGATTCTCCCATGGACGCCGATCGCTGACCAAAATCAGCAGCTGGACAAGCGTTTAAATTGACAGCGAACGAACGGACTTAAAGCCGAAATGAAACTTTAGGCACAGATTTTAATTAGATGTAATGTCAGCTTAATGAGTCTGATGTCATGTCGCCTGAGCCTCAGCTTCAGGGGGGGTTGCTGAACAACAGAGAGCTTATAATGCTGGTGGTGTTGCTGCTGCTGAGGATGATGGTGGTGGTGGTGGTGGTGGTGGTGGTGGATTTTCTGGCTGCTTTAGGTTGGTCAGGGTGCGCACTGCGTTTTTTTTTCTTTTTTTTTTTTGACTGAAACGAGGAACAGCAGGCATTATATCGACATAAGGCAGGTAGATTATCTTGTAGATGCGATATGTCGCCTTGACAGTTGTGAAGTTTTAATTTTGTGATTCCAGCTAAATGTTCAGACACAGATTTTTGGGTTCGCTCAATACGCAGATATGTAGTCCCCACTTTTGTAAGATCCTAACGTGATGCTTAAGGCTGATTGTTCAGATGCAAATCATTTTGAGATACTTACGAACAATAGAAGTTAAAAAAAAATCTTCCATTATTTAAATTTAATAAAAATCTTCCATTATATAAATATAAATAAATAAATAAAACAAAGAATTAGATCAGTTTAACGAAAGATATGTGTAAGATGTGATCAGTAATCGGTCAGTAAAAAAATCAAAATATTGAAAATTAATGTTGCAAACATCATGTATAAATATTGCATATGAAACTTTAAAAATGAAACATTTGGATGTCCGCTTGAATCAGTTCCTTTAAATACTTTCTTTAGATATTTCCTTTAGGTGCCATAAGGACTTTACCTAAGAGTTCCGTAAGTGTATACTTTAAATTCCCAACCTCTTTGGCCCACCTTTTTTAGCAGTCTCTATTTGACTTGCTCGCGTCCCTCATTGCCGCCGTAGAAGCAGCAACTGCTGCTGCTGCTGCTGCTGCTTCTTAGCCGCATCTAATTGCTGGCTAAACTTGTGCTGGCCAGGACTCCGTTTAGCTGTGGAAAATCCACGCCAGCAACTTGTCGCTTGCTCATTAGCAGCCACACACACACACACACACACACACACACACACAAAGAGATTTAGTTCGGGGTCCTACCTCAAGCTAACAAGGACACCAGCAACGGATTAAGGAGCAGAGCCAACGATGCATTCAAAAGAGGCGTAGCGGCAACATTTCACGAGCCTTTTAACATTTATGTGGAAAGACATTAAAATAATTTTTATGAAAATTAACAAAAGTTGTAGGAAAAAAAGGATAAACTGTGCCTAGCTCGAGCTCTTTTTTTTTTTTTTTGTGAATGTGTGTTAATTGTGGCATGGAGTCCTTTGGAGTCCTGGCTACATGTGCTTGCATGTGCTGTCTGCCTAACTGTTTGAACTTGGAAACTTGATTTGGCGGAAGAAGGCAGCAGGCAAGCGGGACGAAGGAGCCAGGACAAAAATAACAAGAACGTGCAACATCTGGCGCTAAGTACAAACTGTGATACACACACACACACACACACACGCAGAGAGAGACACAGTGAGACAACTATAGACAGAAAGGGCGGACAGGCTGACTGACAGGGCCAGGACATACGTGTATGTGCCTCGTCCTGGCGCACCGCGTGCCAAGCGGCTCCTCTTTAAATTTTTAGCCGACTGCGCGCGCAGGACCTCTTGGCAACTTTTGGCAGCTTTAAGCCCAGCCTCCGTTTCGAGTGCCTGAGAAAAAGGAAGTTAGGCAAGAAATTAAGTATTTCGTTTCGGGCAAAAATTGAAAGCGCTTGCAAAAAAAACACACACAAAAATCGAATGAAAAAAAAAAAACTTTAAAAGCCACGCCAAAAACGGGCCAGAGGGACAGAAACAGGCGCAGGACAGGAGAATGGGACGGGAGCAGGAAGAGGGACTGGCGGGGCAACGGACAAGGGGCATGCGGCTCTGGCAGCGTGAGAACATTTTCATGCAGGATATTTTAGCGGCTGCTCATCAAGAGTTGAACACACCCTGGTGGGAAGTTTGCTACCCTATCAGACACACACACACACACACACACACACACACTCGCACACACAGGCACACACATACACACAGCCGAGTCACACGTCTGCCTTAAATGCTCACACTCTAAATTTCTCTCTGGCGCTCTCTGCTGCCGCTGCAAGTCTGCTTATGAAATTTCCCAGTATTTTCAACACTTCCGTATTCAAAAAACGCTCTCACGCAATGCACATGCGCTGCGTGTCGCAGAAGAGAGCAAGAGAGAGAGAGTGAGAGAGCAAGAGAGAGCCCCCACAAAAATAAATACTGGGCTATAATTTGTGGCTGTTGTTGTTGTAGTTGCTGCTGCTGAAGTGCACTTCACTGGCTGGGTAAATACACACACACACACACATACACGTGTGTTTGTTTGTTTCTATATATATATATACACACACACACATATATTTTTTTATATATATATATATATATGCATACGTATATATGCATGCTTGTATTCTTTTATTTTTTTTTTTTGGTTGGGTTGAGCGCCCCTTTCATGCTGTTTGGCCGCTTGGTCGGGAATCGTGGGGTTCGGTGGTCGGGGGTGTTATGTATTTTTTACAAGTGTTTAGTCAAATTCGTATGCTGTTGGCGGGGACAGGGGTTGAGGTTGCGGCAATGTTTTGTTTACAAACGTGAGGTAAAACGTTCGTTTGAAATGGCTGAGAAGCATTCTAGATGGAAATTGATTTTTGGTGTGACGAACTGAGGCGGTGCAGATAAAACAACAGCAAAAGTTCCGCTGGCCTAAGCTACAGATAACAGATAACACCTTCAATGCGGGAGGGGGCCCGTCTCCAACGTAATTGTAAACAAAGTGGCGCGAGAAACAGAAAGAGAGGGGAAGAGACCTGTGTGGTGAGTAGCTTTCACAGAAACAGCTTTCAGTTAAGTGATAAAAGTGATAACAATTAATGGAAGAGTTAACAGAAGAGCATTGAAATATTTAAGATAGACGAAAACTTCAGCTAGTTTCATTCATTTCATTTAACATTTCATTTCATTTCATTTCATTTCATTTAACATATTTTTTGAGCTCTCACTACTTCAAAAAACGTTTCAACAAGAGTTGAATATTAGAAATGACAGAAAGATCATAGGGAATATTAAAGAAAAAATTATGGATTGTTTTCCCAAGTAAAAGTTCCATTCTTTTCATAAATTCGCACTTAAAACAATAATCTATCGCAAATAAAATTTAAAGAAAGATTTAAAGAGTTTTGAAAAACTCAACTATTTTTATTCATTTCACTACATTTTTTTTTTAATCAGACAACATTCCCAGAATTCCTCAATTAACAGTTTTGAACCGCGTTCTGCTTCAAGTACTTCTTCCCAATATTTAAGGCCCCATTAAAAGTAACTGAATACGAATATTTGAATGTATATACATATATATTATTTGACAATTTACTAGCCATTGTTCCACTTCAATTATTTCGCTCTCGTGTTTCATTGCGCGAGAACCGGCTCGAGAATCTCTTGCTTGAATGATCTTTTGAGTGGGTTTTTTCTTCGGTTCCGCATCATACTTGAAACGCATCTAAGATGTGGCAAGGAGCATTAAAGCTGAGCCCATTTATATAACACTTGGCGATTAGCTAAGGGAATCTATTCCAGTTCATGTACCTTGAATGAGGAAAAAAAAGCTTAAGATCTCTCTCAGTCGCTCTTCGGTAGCTCCCCTGGGGGCACTCTCAGCTCGGTGGCATCGACCACATCCTTGCGCACATCTCGAGAAACAATCTTAATGGCATTTCGGACAGCAGACAACAGATGATTGACAATAAGGTCGCCGGCGAGCAAAGAAAACCGCAAGAGGGACAAATTTAAATAACTGAAAAAGAGTTGTCCTCGCCCGGACAGAAACAGGAACAGGAACACAGACACACAAAAATAAAAATAAAAATAAACAAAAGACGCAGCGCAAAACAGATGATTGCGCCGCAGAAAGCAAAACAAAACAAAAGGACAGATCGAGGCGATGCCCGAAGGAACAGCTGTCAGGAATCGAGGACAATCGGCATATGATTGGTCAGGTACTGCGGTGGCATGCAACAGGAAAGTGCAAGGTGCAAAAATGAACAATAAAAAAACAACAAAAGTGCTCTAGTTGCGAAAGTACGACTAGATACCCTGTTGCTACTATTCATTATTATTTATGTAGGCAGAAATACGATATTAATCGATTTATTTACCGGTAATTTAAAAAATTTGATTTGTGTGGCATACGGGATCGAATATATGCTTAAAAAATATATGTGCTGTGGAACGATATTAATCGATCTTTGTAGAAGTTATCGATCATTTGCAATATAATATATTTAATATACTTTATTGGTTTGCGAGTGCAATCAATATACCCTATTTATACACATAATATTCAATGAGTACTCCCGTAAATGGGGGACGCCCAGGCTGGGTCTCTCAATTTTAAACAGAAGCAGAAGCATAATAAGCGATCTCAATGCGGGCCCGATGATTATTATGTTAAGGGGCAGCAGGCCTGTCCCTGGCTGTGGGTAGGGCCGCTACCTTTAGCCAGGTCCGTACAGGTAGCTGCGATCAACCTGCATAAGGCGAGCAGCTCCTGCTCCTCTACCCGATTACCCCCTGTGCACAGTCTCAGTCTCAGCCTCAACCTCAAACTGAAACTCAAACTGAGTCGCTGTTGTTGTCACGATCGGTCCGCCTGTTGAGCAGCTGTCGTTAATGAGCCGTACCGCAGGGTACCCTGTGGCCAAAACAGGAGGGTTGCTTGCCAGCATTTCAGTTTTGTTTTTATTTTCATTCTCTGTTTTTCTTTTCAGTTTTATTTGTGCGTCTATTTAGAGAGCGAATGCAATCTCCGCTTACAGCACACACACACACACACACACACACACACACACACACACACACACACTTATATCTAATCTTTATTGACGGATTTTGGTTAATGCTATGGAAATTCTATTTGTCAAACAAACAATTTCGCCTCGTTTCTATTTTTCATGGCAGCTCTATAAATGGTTTAGACCCTCAGTTTCAGATGGGGTGTGTGCGTGTGTGTGTGCGTGTGTGTGTGTTTCTCTCTGCAGGTTGTCCTGTTGCGGCAGGTAGCTGCCTCTACTGCCTCGTCTGATCCTCAACAGCTGAACACGCAAGTTTCTGTGGAAGTCGAGTCGAGTCCTCTTGCCTGCATTTTAAATGATGAACGATGTGCGTTTGACGATAAAAAGGATTTTCATGTTTTTCTTACATTATACTTATAATGATGGGTTCTTGTTGGCACTAATCGCACGAGAGCATCTGCTCGGCGGTGTTTTTCTTTTTATTTATTTTGCTTTTCTGTTGGCCTACACATTGCGCGAAGATTGCAAAAGACCAATATAGCCTAATGGATATTGTAATGTTTGAATTGAAGCTACGTAAATGTAGTTAACTGACTGAGAGAGAGCTCTTATTATGCAGGTGACCTAAAAAACATATTTTATGGCTCTCGCTGAAAAAAGAATCTAGAAATGTTAAAGCTAGAGCGCAACGGATGTCCATAAATCTAAACATGAAAATCGGTGCGGCTTTGACTAAGTTTTATGAGATATAGAACCGATAATTTTACATGTCGAAATTGTTAATTTTAATGTCAGTCAATATATTCAAAATTAAGTTCAGACAGCACAGCCATAAAACGTAAGATTGATAATAATACTTTATTTATCAGTTAGTAATAATTACAATATTATGCATTTCATTCATTTAATGAATAAAAATTCTTTCTGTTCCATATCTAGCTCTTATTGATGTTGTGTTTTCTTTTACATCACTTCAATTTCCCTTACAAAATGTAAAGAATTTCAATAATGTTAAGCGTAAAATTCTTGAAAACTGCCTTTATTCTCAACCCTGCCCCCCACACAACTCATCTTTATGCCTCACGGCACAGAGTTGGTTTGCAGCTTTCAATATGTTTCACGCTAATATATCCAAAAGACATTCACTTCCCATTTAGATAACTAAGCCAGCGAGATGTGGGATACATATATAGATATATATTGAGCTTGAGTCCTGGCGTTCGTGTCAATTTCCCGTTGATTAGCGCAATGCTTTGCTGTGAACCCAACTCAAACTCGAACCCCAAAGCACGGTCGAGTCCTAAACACACACAATATAGCAACAAACACTTACAGCAATCTCACCCCAAGCAGCACCACCAACACCACCAACACCGCCAACACCACCACCACTAAAAAACAACAACAAATATCCCCTGTTGCGCCCTCCCCCCGCTGATGAACGCGTCGGCTGCGCATTAAATGCGATTTTAATCACTTTCCGTTTTGTCACTGGCGTGTGACAGAAACTGGGAGGAACTGGCAAACTGAGAACAGTGCAAGCAGGGATCGTGGCACAGGGAACGGGCAACGAGAAACTGAAAACTGGTAACTGGTAACTGGGAGGTACTTGGGTACCAAATTCCTGTTCACACTCTTCTGACTTGGGCTCAACATAACCCACGTCTGGGCGTGTCTTTTGCCTTTTTTATTTTCCCTATATTATGCAGTGTTGCGGTATAATGACATTGTCACGAAATGTGTCACAATTTGAAGTCATCTCAAACTGAATTTCCGTGAATCAGTCGATAGAGAACACATTCTCTACTCAATTCTTTATATTCTTTATATAAGAATGTGAAGGGAAGTAAAGGAAATACACAATTTTGTTGAGAATTTTTTGGTTGACTTTTGAGCCCGAATCTGTTTAATCTTGTGAATTATAATCTGGACAACAAAAATTTGTGTCGCTTTCATAAGATATCTTGACCAAAAGCACGATATATTTTATGTTTTTAAAATGTTTGGCAAAAGTATATTTATTGACAAAAATTTATATATTTGATATATGAAACAAGTGAGATTGCTCTAGTCGGGACCGCCCGACTAGAAGATACCCTGAACCCAGAAATGAACACATACACACAAACTCTCGGCAGTTGATGAGTA
>SCDT01000529.1:0-34261 GCA_004143765.1 Drosophila melanica
TATATATATAATTATTATTGTTGCTTAGAAAAAGAGTTGTTAATCTGATCTGTAATGTAATTTAAATTGTACCGAAATCGATAGCTGTGTTGTTATCGGTAATTAAATAAATGCAAATAATACACACACATATGCAGTGCAAAATTTTTAAAATGGCGTCTAACGCTTCTCAACATAGCAGCCGTTGGCTATTTGTACAGCACAACGGAAAACAAAACAAGGTACTCAAATATTCAAGTTGCCTTAGTAACGAATAACAGGTCTTTCTAATCAAGTGTAAGGCCGTTGCCTGTTTCGCCCATAACACATTATTTGTACCGCTGCTTTATATTTTGCACATGATCCGGAGCATTACGCGAATCCGGCTACATTATGTATAGCCGAAAGCTGGAGCGCATGCATCGCCCCCCTTCGGACATAACCAAATACGATAATGAGCCGTATATGAAGAACCCGTTGCTCACTTTTCGCATATCCGAGGTGCACGAGCGGCGACACTACACATTTCTGAAACAGAGGGCGGCTGACATAAAGGTGAAGATAGCGAGAAAGCCATGGGAACCGGAACCGGAACTGCGACCGTTGCCTCAGGTGCACTATGTGGACAATTTGCGCCGCGAAGTGCGTAAAATCGTTGTGCCGCGCATGCTACGCAAGACGGAAGCCAAAATATTGAGCTTTGCTTCGGAGAGACTGAAGACCAAGTATCCGGAGTTAGTTGATGCGTACATGAATGACGTTCATGAGGAATACGATAGACTAATGAAAATTTATAGCATGAAAAACATTCTGCAGCATCCAGAGTTTGCTGACGAGGATCCTTCAAAATTTGATTTGCCGCATGCAGACTTCCAATCCAGCCTGCCCGGACGCTCGTCCAACTACAAATTATATCTGGAAAATCGGCGAAAGATCGCGCAAAAGCTACTCATCCTTCAGCCGCCCATGCGCGTCATACTAAGCATATCGGTAGCTGATCTACCCAATTTGGCCTGCAATTTTCAGTACGTAAGCAGCATGGGAGCCCAGCAGCAGCAGCTGGGACTTTGTGGGCGGGAGGCGCTGTCGTACAAATTTTACCGGAAATATATACAGAATCAGCTTGACAAGGTCAATACATTTCTGCGCTGGACTTGGTACACGCGGCTAGTTGCCGTATTGCGCCGCATGCTGCGCAAACGTGTTATGCCCTTAAACGTGTGGAAGCGTGCTTGGGGTGGCTTGGAGGGCCTAATGAATCGCGAGGTAAACAAAATGAAAATGCGGACATTTGAGGAGATGTATAGTATCTGCAGCAGCCCACATACCATGCCCGTTTTTCGCGTGGCTATGGGATGGAACGAAGAGGACGGCCTGGATATTCGGCCAAACCTCTACAATATACAGTCTACCTTTGGCGAGATTGTCACCGAAATCTCGATGGTGGGCTATCGTATGGAGTCGCTTCAGCCACAAGTGGACACGCTGACCACTTTTGCTCAGGTTAACGACTATCTTAAGATTGAAATGAATGAGAATTACGTCAAGGATGTCATCGAAAGAGTCCAGGACATTATTATGCGCACTTACACCCCACTTACTGATTACATTAATCAATATCGTGAAAAATATATTGCTCTCTACTCGGTGGACGAGCGCGAGGAGCTCACCAACTTTTTGGACGAGCCGCACGAGTTCGAGGAATACTTTGCCCGGATCGAAAAATATTACGAATTTATTAACATGCTGCGCAGCGAGCCGGCCACAGATTACTTTGAGATTGCCGTAATCGACAATGAGCCGTTCATACAAAGTCTGCGCAGCCTGGCCGCAAACCTTATATCCGACATTACCGCCATAATCATAAGCGAGCATATTAAGGCAGAGGAGGAAATTTGCGAGGAGTTCGAAAAGATAAAGGAAAAGGCTCTCTTAATCCCGAAGTCCACTGAGGAACTACTCGAAAGTGCCGACTATATGATCTATGTGAAGATGAAGAAGCTGGCTGAGCTTACGGATCGTATACAATACTGTCTTCAGGTTGGCACCAATATTGTGGAGCTCACCCAAATGTCCAAGTATCATTTCGATCTGACCATCAAGACAATCAACTGGATCAAGGACATAAATGATATATGTGATTATAACGCATCTCAGCAGGAGCAGTACAAGTTCCTATTCGAAGAGCACTTGCAGGAGGTCGTGAAGAAGCTGAACACAGATATTCAAGAAATGCTGCCCAAATTGGGCATCATTGATGATATGAGCAGACCGGAAAAATTTCGCGAGTCCTATATTATACTGCAGAATTTCATAGATCAGTTAAAAACATTTGATGACTACGTTGCCTGGATAAACAAAGAGGAAAAGCTCTTTAAGGTGAACCAAACCGAATATCCAACTCTTGAAGTTATAAAGACGTTTGTCTACCCTTTTGCTGATTTAATGAAGTATGTAGAAATTTATAAAATTAGACAAAACATTAGCTAATTACAAATTTTTTAAGGAGTTGTATTGAATGGCAGCGCTACTTAAGTGTGTGGACGGATGGTCCGTTTGAGTACTTGGAGCCAAAGTTCGTGGAAACCACAACGGATGATTATCTCAAGGAGTTTCAAAAGAATCAAAAGTATTATCGCATTAAAATTAAACAGGACATGGTTGAGAATCCTGTTTGCAAGTTTAAGGTAATTTAGTTATTATATAGAGTTAAATTCCAACATTAGCAACACACTCTTACTTTTAGGGCCAAACAGAAGATCCTGATCCGGAGAAACATCCGGTGCCGGTGCGCCTTTGCGCCGCGATGATAAGGACCATTAAAGATTTTACCACTGGCGTTTTTATTGTAAACATCATGTGCAATCCAGCGCTGCGAAAGCGCCACTGGAAGGAGATGTCGGAAATTGCCGGATTTGATATTACGCCTGACGCTGGCACTACGCTGCGTAAAATTCTTAACTCTGGCTTGGACCCGGTTCTTGATCAGTTTGAAATAATTAGTATCAGCGCCAACAAGGAACTGCAGCTGTGGACAAATCTGCAGCTCATGATCAAAGAGTGGGAGAACAAGGTGTTTCCGACTGGCCCATATAAGGAGACGGGCGTAACGATACTCTCTAGTCTGGACGACATACAGGCGCTTCTGGACGATCACATACTCAAAACGCTGACCATGCGTGGGTCGGCGTTTATGAAGCCCTGCGAGGAGGAAGTCCGCGAGTGGTACGAAAAAATCACACGCGTCAACGAAACGCTTGATCAGTGGGGCAAGGTGCAGGTCAATTTTCTCTACCTGTTACCCATATTTTCCTCAAAGGATATTGTCGCCCAGATGCCGGAGGAGGGTCGTCTCTTTACCATTGTGGAGCAGACATACACACGTAACATGGGTTTAGTGTTGCGCAATCCGCTGGTCATAGAAACAGCACCAGTCTCTGGCCTCCTTGAGTCCTTACAGAAGGCCAACGAACTGTTAGAGGATATATCCACTGGCGTGAGCAACTACCTGGAGAAGAAGCGTTTGTATTTTCCACGTTTCTTTTTTCTGGCCAATGATGAAATGTTGGAAATTCTTTCCGAGACCAAAGATCCGCTCCGTGTGCAACCTCATCTCAGTAAATGCTTCGAGGGTATCAACGTACTCGAATTCGATTCCGCCAAAAATGTTCTGGCCATGATTAGCAGCGATAAGGAGCACATCACATTCATCGAGCAGATATCCACGGCTGCTGCCGGCGGTAGCGTAGAGAAATGGCTAGTTTGTGTCGAGGCCGAGATGCTGAAAGCAGTGCGCAATGAGAGCGAGCTCTCCTTTAACCACTATCCCACAGTAAAGCGCAACGAGTGGGTGCTAGAGTGGCCGCAGATGGTGGCGTTGGCTGTCTCACAAGTTTATTGGGCCTCGCGCATGCACAGTTGTCTGCGTCGCAGCTATGGCGGCAACCAGACGGTGCTGAATCATTTCTTTCAGGAGCTAACCAAGGAGCTGAACGACATTGTGACCCTAGTGCGTTCGCCAGTAATAAGTAATCTGAACCGTATCACCATCAAGTCGTTGATTGTGATCGATGTGCACGCCAAGGATGTCACCGAGGAGTTGATACGGCTGAAAATCAGCAGCGAATTCGACTTCCAGTGGCTGGCCCAAATGCGCTACTATTGGGAGGACTCCACTATGTTGGTGCGTATCATCAACGCGACGGTGCCGTTCGCCAATGAGTATCTAGGCAACTCGGATCGCCTGGTGATAACACCGCTCACAGATCGCTGCTATCGTACGCTGGTGGGTGCCTACCAGTTGCATTTGAATGGTGCTCCTGAAGGACCCGCTGGTACGGGTAAAACGGAAACCACCAAGGATCTGGCTAAAGCGCTGGCCGTACAGTGTAAGGTGTTCAATTGCTCCGATGGTCTGGACTACAAGGCAATGGGCAAATTCTTTAAGGGATTGGCGTCATGCGGTGCCTGGGCGTGCTTTGATGAGTTCAACCGTATCGAGCTGGAGGTACTCTCGGTGGTTGCCCAGCAGATCCTGCTCATCATTCAAGCAGTACGCGCCAATGCGACCAAGTTCATGTTTGAAGGCACTGAGCTGACTCTGAATCCTGCCTGCTATGTCTGCATTACAATGAATCCCGGGTACGCGGGTCGTTCCGAGTTACCCGACAATCTAAAGGTGCTATTCCGTTCCGTGGCCATGATGGTTCCCGATTACGCCATGATCGGTGAGATCTCGCTCTACTCTTACGGCTTTGTAGATGCCCGCAAGCTGGCTGTTAAAATCGTGACCACCTATCGCCTGTGCTCGGAGCAGCTGTCCAGCCAAAACCATTATGATTACGGCATGCGAGCTGTTAAGACAGTTCTCTCCGCCTGCGGCAATATTAAGAAACAGTTTCCTGACGAGGTAGAGGACATTCTTCTGTTACGAAGTTTGATTGATGTGAATCTGCCCAAATTTTTGTCCTTTGATGTACCGCTTTTTGAGGGAATAATTTCGGACATCTTTCCCGGTATCAAGTTGCCTCATATCGACTACACCCTCATGGAAAACGAGTTTAAGCGCGTGTGCAAGGAGGAAGTCCTGGAGCCGACGCCGAGCTTTCTTATCAAAGTCATTCAGACCTACGAGATGATCATTGTGCGGCATGGTTTCATGCTTGTTGGTGAACCGTTGGCGGGCAAGTCTAAGACGCTGCAGGTGTTGGCCAAGGTTCTATCGGCGCTCAAGGTAAAGGCACCAAGCAAGAGCAGCTACTTTCAGCACGTGCAGATGGGCATTATGAATCCAAAGTCAATTACCATGAACCAGCTGTATGGCTCCTTTGATCCCATATCGTATGAGTGGACTGATGGTCTGGTGGCGAAGATCTTTCGAGATTTTGCAATGACTCCGACACCAGATAGGAAATGGGTAAGAAATTTGAAGTTGTTTGACGATAGTTAGTCTCTATTTATGTTAACTTCTCTTCAGGTCATCTTTGATGGTCCCGTGGACGCAGTTTGGATTGAGAACATGAACACTGTGCTGGACGACAACAAGAAGCTGTGCCTGACCAGTGGTGAGGTGATTACCATGTCCAACGAAATGTCCATGGTATTCGAAGTCATGGATCTGGCACAGGCATCACCAGCTACCGTTTCGCGCTGTGGCATGATCTACATGGAACCCTCAACTCTAGGCTGGCGTGCATTTGCGAAAACCTGGCTGAAGAAGGCCGATCCTCGCTGGGCCAATGACGAGAACATCCCATACATGCTTGATATGCTGCAGTGGCTACTGGTTCCGGTAAGAACAGTTTCATAAATGTGATTCCCAGTTTTAGTATTCGTTCACGAAGTGAAAAATGGATATTGAGTTTGTGCAATATTCGTCCACCTGTCCGTCCGTCAATTAATGTTGTTGTTTTACAGCTAGAGATTTGCAATATATATACTTGTATATAGCCGCCTCATATAAAGTACTAAGTTTATTTTTGTTTACACCCAGCTGGAATTTTGCAATAGTTAATATAAATTTCTAAGTTTAAAACAGCTATGTGAACAGCTTTTTTGTAGACAAATTAAAATTGACTAAAATCATGCCGAAATTGTCAAAACATTTGACATGTACAGATCCTGCGTCCATAGCTCCCACATTTCAAACTCCAACATCTTTGTCAAAACTAAACCGATTTCCATGTTTGATGACATTTTGGTCAAAATCTCATGTTTTCCCCCCTTATCAATTTTGGAAAAAATGTTTGCTATTGATTGTTATTGAATTATTAACGAGTACTGCGCTATCGGTTACACCCGATTTCAACGTTCTTATTTAATTTTTACAATTAATCATCATATTTTTTTAGTGCCAAACCTTTGTTAGGCGCTTCTGCAGCCAGTTTGTCAGGCCGGGTGAGTTTAACTGCTTGCTTACGACTTTTGATTTGATTGACATGCTCCTGGATGAGGGCATTGAGGAGAATCCTGACGATTACGAAAAGTACATAGTGGGCTACATACAGGCCGCCATGCTTTATGCTTTGGTTTGGGGTGTGGGCGGAGTTCTCAATACAGAATCTCGCGAGAAGTTTGATGGGTATCTAAGAAGTGTACGTAATTTGAAAATATAGAAGGATTTTTTACTATAAATTTTATACGCAACAGATCTATGAGAATGAGCCAGCAAAATTGGGCAAAATGGAGATTACACCGCCAATAGATGGTCTAATTGCTGACTATGTGTTCGTCTTTAAGCAGCGTGGGAACTGGCGCTACTGGCCCGAGATAGCCAAGCGCATGGACATAGAAGAGACGAAAACAGGTGTCATTGTACCGACAGTGGACACGGGCCGGTACATCCACCTGCTAAAGATGCATGTTCATCACAAGAAACGTATGCTACTGGTGGGACCTACTGGTACCGGCAAGAGTGTCTACGTGCAAAACTATCTAATGAACAAGCTGAATCCCGATTTATACGAAACGGGCTTCATCACCTTTACAGTAATGATAACGGCTAATCAGACACAGGAGCAGATTATAGCCAAGCTACAAAAGTGGAAGCGCGGCATCTATGGGCCGCCCAAGGGCATGGAGAGCGTGCTCTTTGTGGACGACATGAACATGCCGGTGAAGGAAGTATACGGTGCTCAGCCGCCGTTGGAGCTGCTGCGCCAGTTCTTCGACTATGGCCATGTGTATGATCTGAAAGATAGCTCCAAGATCTATATGCACAATGTCCTCATAATGGCCGCCTGCGGTCTGCCCGGCGGCAGTCGTCAGGATGTGTATGCGCGCTTTCTTAACCACTTCCATGTTTACTCCATCAACACGTTCAGCGATGACACAATGTTCCGCATCTTTCTCAATGTGGCGCTGTGTGGCTTTCGGCGCTCAGGACATGGACAGGATGTCTTCGTTATGACCAATCAGATTGTCAGCGCCACACAGAGCATTTACAAGTTAGTGCAGTCTGAAATACGCGCCACACCTGCCAAGTCCCACTATATATTTAATCTGCGCGATATATCGCGCGTTATCACCGGCTGCACGCTGGTGCGCAAGGAGTCCGTAAATGATAAGAAAATGCTCGTCCGCGTCTGGTACCATGAAGCCATGCGGGTGTTCTATGATCGCCTCGTGGACGACGTTGATCGCAAATGGATGTTCGAGCAGCTAAATGATTGCCTCAAGGTCAATTTTAGGGACAAAGTGGAGAATGTCTTTGAAAAGTACTGTCCAGTAAGGAAATCGTATATTAACATCATATCTCATTCATATCATATTCAAACTTTTGATTTCATATTATTTCAATTGTCCTACAGGATCCCGATTCTCCTTTCACAATGGAGATCGCCAACGAGATATTCTTTGGCGTGTACTTTGATGAGGAGAGCGAGCCGGATGAACGACGCTACGAGGAAGTGCCCAGCATGGAGGTCTTTCACCGTCTGTCCGAAGCCAGTCTGGAAGACTACAACTCGACGCGCCGTTCCAAGATGGACATAACACTGTTTACATTTGCATTGCAGCACTTGAACCGCATCTGCCGCATAATATCCATACAGGGCGCTAGTGCGTTACTGATTGGCCTCGGCGGCTCCGGGCGTCAATCGCTGACGAAACTTGCCACCAACATGGTGCAGACATCCTTCTTTCAGCCCGAGATAACAAAGAACTATGGTGCCAATGAATGGCACGATGATATCAAAGCCATTTTGAAAGAGGCGGGCGGCATGAATAAGCACACCACTTTCTTGATCACTGAGAATCAGATAAAAATGGAGCTTTTTCTGCAGGACATCGATTGCCTGCTGAATCAGGGTGAAGTGCCCAATATCTTTCCCATTGACGAAAAGCAGGAGGTGCTTGAGATGGTCCGACTGGCCGCCCAGGGCGGCAATCGTAACATTGACGTGTCTGCGCTTCAGGTCTTCTCGTTCTTTGTTAACCGGTGCAAGCAGAAGCTGCACATTGTGCTGAGCTTTTCGCCAATTGGCGACGCGCTGCGCACCCGGGTGCGATTGTATCCCTCGCTGGTGAATTGCTGCACCATTGATTGGTACGACAGCTGGCCAGAGGAGGCGCTCCAGATGATAGCTAAAATGTCACTGGTAGATGTGAACGTGCCCTCCGAGGAGATTAAAATGGCCATAATGGACACCTGCCAGTACTTCCACACGACGGCCGCACGTGTCACGCGCGACTTTTGTCAGATGTCTGGTCGACATATCTATCAGACCAACGCCTCGTTCATCGAGCTCATCAGATCCTTTCAGACACTTATAGCGCGCAAGCAGCAGGAGACCATGCAGGCCAAAATGCGCTACATTGGTGGATTGGATACATTGGCTGCAGCGGCGGCAGCTATTTCGATAATGCAACGCGATTTGGGTGCATTGCAGCCCAAGTTGGTGGTCCTGGCGGAGTCCTCGCGCAAAATGATGCTAGAGATAAACACAGAGACTCTCGCTGCCAGCGCTGCTGCGGAGCAAGTGAAACAAGATGAGGAGGTGGCCTCCGTGCAGGCTGAGGCCGCTCAGGTGCTCAAGGGCGAGTGTGAGAAAGACTTGGCTAAGGCTATACCCGTGCTAGAGGATGCCCTAGCCGCCTTGAACACACTGAAGCCGGCGGATATAACACTGGTCAAGTCTATGAAGAACCCGCCGCCAGTCATCAAATTGGTCATGGCAGCGGTGTGCGTGATGAAGGGCCTGCCGGCGGAGCGTATACCCGATCCAGCCACGGGCAAGATGGTTAACGACTTCTGGGGGCCCAGCAAGCGTATCCTGGGTGACATGAACTTTCTGCCGGCGCTCAAAGAGTTCGACAAGGACAACATACCGGTTGAGGTGATGAAGCGCATACGGAAGGAGTTTATACCCAACAAGGACTTCGATCCCAAAGTAGTGGCCAAGGCCTCTAGTGCCGCCAAGGGTCTTTGCCAGTGGGTAATTGCCATGGACATGTACGACGAGGTCGCCAAGGTTGTGGCCCCCAAAAAGGCTAAGCTCGCAGCCGCTGAAAAGGAGTACGCTGACACCATGGCATTTTTGAACGAGAAGCGTGCCATGGCAGCGGCACTGGAGGAGAAGGTGGCGCTGCTAAACGTCGAACTGGACAAGGCAAATGCGGAGATGAAAAATACCGAAGATCTTGCCGAGAGCTGCCGCAACAAGTTGATCCGCGCTGAGGCTCTTATTGGTGGACTGGGTGGCGAGAAATCGCGTTGGAACAAAGCTGCTGATGATCTACAGGATCTGTATGATCATCTGCCCGGTGATGTGCTCATCTCGTGTGGAATAATTGCTTACTTGTCGGCCGTCAACCTGCAATACCGTTCGCACTGCGTCAACGACTGGTTCAAGAAGTGCAAAGCACTAGAGATACCCTGTTCGCCTAAATACTCCATCACAGCGGTGCTGGGCTTGGAGGTAACCATACAGAACTGGCAGCTGGATGGTCTGCCCAATGACGAGTTCTCCAGCGAGAACGCAATCATCTCGTCTAACTCCAGTCGCTACAGTCTGTTCATCGACCCTCAAGGTCAAGCCAATAACTGGCTAAAGAATATGGAACGCAAGAATAGGCTTAACTGTGTTAAGTTTAACCAAAGCAATTATATGAAGGTCATTGCCGAGTCGTTGGAGTATGGTGCGCCTGTGATCATTGAGAACGTGCAGGAGGAGCTGGAGGTGCCTCTGGATCCCATCCTGATGAAGCAGACCTTCTTACAGGGCGGTGTCAAGCACATCAGTCTGGGTGAGAATATAGTGCCGGTGTCGCCAAACTTTCGCCTCTACATGACCTGCAATCTGCGTAATCCTCACTTTCTGCCCGAGACGTTCAACAAGGTGACGGTTATTAATTTCGCGCTCACCCAGAACGCTCTAATGGATCAGCTGCTGAGTATTGTTGTGGCCAAGGAGCGGCCCGATCTGCAGGAGCTGCGCATCATGCTCACAACGGAAGCGGCGGCCAATAAGGGTGCTCTGCGCGATGCAGAGAACATGATTCTAAAGACGTTGACCTCCAGCGAGGGCGACATTCTAGAGAACGAGGCAGCCATAATGATATTGGCCGATTCAAAAACGCTTTCAAAGGACATAACAGAGAAGCAGGAAGCAGCCAAAGAGACATCAGCAAAAATTGAGGCGTTCCGTCTCAATTATAAGCCAGTGGCGGTGCATTCCTCAATATTGTACTACTCCATAACCGATCTGCCCAACATTGATCCCATGTATCAGTTCTCCCTCAACTGGTACATCAATCTCTATATGTACTCCATTGAGACGGCCAACAAATCGAAGGAACTGCCACGACGCATCAAGTTCCTTGTCGAGGGCTTCACCAAGAATCTGTATAACAATGTGTGCCGCTCCATTTTCGAGAAGGACAAGCTGCTCTTCTCATTCATTCTTACCGCACGAATCATGCTGGGCACGGGTCAGGTTGAGATGCGCCAGCTATCCCATTTGCTCACCAATGCCAAGGAGTCTACGAATATACCACCCAATCCCGATCCAAATTGGATAACTGATAGCGTCTGGTTAAATGTACTACGACTGGAGGAGCTCAAGGAGCTGGACGGCATTGTCAACTCGTTCCAAAAAAATCTGCCAGCTTGGCAAGCCATCTATGATCATGTTTCGCCGGAGCTGCAGCCGTTGCCAGCACCCTGGCAGGACAAGACCACTGCGTTTGAAAAGGTCATTGTGCTGAAGGCGCTTCGTCCAGACTCTGTATTTCAGGGCGTTCGCCAATATATTGCCAATGCCATTGGGGATCAATACGTCACACCGCCAGAGTTTGATATATCCAAGTCCTATGCGGACTCTACGGCTCTAACGCCGTTGTTGTTTATTTTGTCCCCGGGTGCTGACCCGCTGGGCTCCTTGCTGGCGTTTGCCGAAAAGATGGGCCAGGAGGAGACGTTCCAAAGCATTTCACTGGGCCAGGGCCAAGGTCCGATTGCAACCGCTCTCATTAAGAATGCCCAAGAAATGGGCTATTGGGTGTGTTTGCAAAACTGTCATCTCGCTGCATCCTGGATGCCTACCCTGGAGTTTCTTTGGGAGAACATGGACACGTTCAACACGCAACGTGAGTGCTCTTCTTCGATTCGATTTCGAGGTAATTTAAATGGAACATTTTTTGTGTTACTTCTAGCTAACTTCCGCATTTGGCTAACTGCGTATCCGACGCCGCAGTTCCCCGTGACAATCCTGCAGAACGGGGTTAAAATGACAAACGAGCCGCCAACGGGTCTCCGAGAGAATCTAATGCGCTCTTACAATTCCGAACCGATCAATGACCCCGAGTTCTACATGGGTTGCGCCAAGCAGGATCGCGCTTTCACCCGTCTTTTATTTGGCATCTGCTTCTTCCATGCCGTCGTTCAGGAGCGACGCAAATATGGTCCGTTGGGCTGGAACATTGCCTACGGCTTCAATGAATCCGATCTGCAAATCTCTGTGCTTCAGCTTAGCGTAAGGCAATCTGTGTCCAGGGTACAGCGAGCATATAACCATGTGAAAACTCTTTCTTGCAGATGCTGCTCAATCAATACGAACATGTACCGTATGACGCCATTTCATATCTGACCAGTGAGTGCAACTACGGCGGACGTGTCACGGATAACTGGGACAGACGGGCGATTGTCACAATTCTCGCTGATTTCTGCAATGCACAAGTTGTAACCGATAATCGGTATCGCTTTGCCACCGACGATCGATACATACTGCCACGCAAGACGGAGCATCGCGAGATTCTGCGCTACCTTGAGGAAAGCATGCCTTCGCTGGCCCCGCCGGAGGTGTACGGGCTGCACGCAAATTCGGGTATTACACGGGACTTGCAGACGACTAAAACACTGCTGGAGTCCATGATATTGCTGCTGGGAAGCGAGTCAGCGGGCAGTGGCGGTGCCGGCGTGAGTCCCGAGCAAATGGTACTGGCCACGATTAAACAGATTGAAAGTGAAATGCCCCCCGACATGGATATTGAGGGAGCAGCAGAAAAATATCCAGTTGACTACAATGAGTCGATGAATACGGTGGTCGTCCAAGAAATGGAACGCTTCCTTAAGCTTCAAAAGGAAATAAGGGGCTCATGCCGAGACTTGGCCATGGGCATTAAGGGCATCATTGTTATGACACCGGATTTGGAAAACGTGATGATTGCAATGAAATTCAATCGCATACCACTCAAATGGATGGGCAAGTCCTATCCCTGTCTGAAGCCTCTTGGCTCCTATATTCAGGACCTGTACAAGCGTCTCAATTGGCTGCATCAGTGGCATCGTGTTGGAAAACCACCTACTTTCTGGCTATCTGGCTTCTTTTTCACACAGGCTTTCCTCACGGGTGCCATGCAGAATTTCGCTAGAAAATACAAGATACCCATTGACACGTTAACTTTTGACTACGACGTGCTCAAGGTGGAAACAAAGACAACGCCGCCGGATGACGGCATCTACTGTAACGGCTTATTCTTGGAAGGGGCACGCTGGCATTGGGAACATAGCATGCTTGTCGAGCAGTTACCGAAGGTGCTCATGTACGTAATGCCAGTAATTTATTTCCGGCCCATACCAATGTCGGAGCTATCGGAGGGCACACGCTATCGGTGTCCGCTATACAAGACGGGTGAACGCAAGGGCACGCTCTCCACAACGGGACACTCTACAAACTATGTGGTACCGCTGCTCCTGAACACGCAAATGAAGGCCTCGCACTGGGTCAAGCGTAGCGTCGCCCTTATTTGCCAGACCAACGATTGAAAATGTAAGAGAATGAAAAAAGGAAGACGAATTGAATCATATACTGTTCTTCAATGCATGTGTATTTATTAGACATTCTTCAAAATTAGAATATGAGCGCGCTTATTTGTATATTCACAGCAATTGAAACGCTTTAAAATAAAAGTCTTAGAGCTCGCAAACTTTAAGGTGCTCGCAACAGAAAATATAAAAAGAAAAAACATGCGTGCTGCTTTCCGGAACTTTCAAAGACCAGGAATTCAAACAAGAAAAATACGTAATATAGACTTTGGATCAATGACAATGCTAATGATGGGGATTTTAATGCAAGCTGCAGAAGTTCTCATTGCGAGCGACAGCCAAGTGGATCGGCATTGCCCTCATCGGAGCTCTCAGGATTGCTTCCGTGCGGAGCGTTAGCGAAACTTGAGCTGATGTTGCTGCTGAGGCTGCTACTGCTACTGCTGGTGCTGAACAGATCACGGTTACGAACCCGCTGACCCTGTTCACCCTGCGCACTGGCCGCTACGCGTCGTGGCTCTATTAGCTGACGTATGAAATGGTGAATCTGATGGATGTCGAAGTCGCCAACATCCAAAATGCTGCGTCTAAAGTTGCGTTGCAGCGTTTCCTTCAGTGCATCCGAGCGCGGCACCTCCTATAGTTTGAAAGTTTCAGTTAGTTTAAGTTAAAGTGCACACAATATGCAAACCTACCGGTTCTGGTAGGCCACTGGGCGTCCAAATCTTAACGTCGTGGTCCAAACCAGAGGTGGCCAGCACAGGCATCCACGGATGCTGCTCTAGGCAGTTAACAACGCCAGCATGATCTCCTTTCACAAAGTTAATCACAGCCTCGGTGTTCCTGTCCCAAAAGAATATGTTTCCACAGTCGCTACCGCTGATTACGTACTCAGAGTGTGGTCCAAAGAAGTTGACACCTTTGATGGTGCGACTATTTCTGCAAGTATTCGGATCGGGTTAATATGGGGTACATGGTGTATATCATGGTATGCGTGTGCCTTACATGTGCCCTTCATAGGAGTGCAGAAATTCACCATCCTGATAGTTGCGGCTGTCGAAGAGGTATATGCCCGCATCGCTGTAAGAGGCAAGAATCTCGCTCCCGCTGTGATTGTAAACTGCGCATGTAATCTGCGTTATCTTTGTCTACGCAGATGTGGAGGAAGAGAAAAATTGTCACAGTTAGGGTATTATTTAGTTGCTTTAGTACGGCTCACATCTTTAAGATCCTTGGGTGTCATTTCGTGCACGGTCTTAGTCAGCTTGCGCTTATCATAGACGCGCAGCTTTTCATCGGAGCCGCAGACGCAAAACTCTGGCACATACGGATGGTGGGCAATGCTGAATAAACGAACGCGTCCATTCCCATCGCCTGAGACGCAACGCAGCATTGTCGTGGACGTATTGGTACGTAAGTCAAAGTGTTTAACCGCAGAGTCCGCGCCGGCGCTCATCACCTCGTGCCGGCTCTGCGGCACCACGACAAGCTTATGCACTGCTTCATTATGGCTGTACAGACGCGTTGGTTTTATGCTACTGCTGCCGGAGGGCGGTATAACGGCGCGTCGCACTTGGCCGTCACGGCTGGAGGATACAACGTCCAAGCAACCAGCGCTGTCAATGAATTTTGTTTGGAATATATTAAGGCTGTGTCCCGATTTGAAGGTGTGCCTCGGTCTGCCATTCGCCCAGTCCCACACAATTATGTAGAGATCGTCGGATCCGGAGCAAATAAGCTCGCCTGTACGATCAAAGCTCAAGCAATTCACACAGCAACGATGGCGGCTTAAAGAGTTCAGCAACTTCATGCGCTCAACCACCTGACGTGAGGCGTAATATCCCTGACCAAAGCTCTGCGCAGAGGTGTGGCCACCACACCACCCGATTCGGTTAAACAAATTGTGTTCGCGCAACATAAGCTCACGTGTAAAATTCCAATTGTAAGGGGGTTTCGACTTGCACATCACCTTATTAACGGCAATCTCAATTTGCTCCTTATCGGCAGGATTGGCCTCCGCCTCATTATAGTCGTCCTGTAAGTAAAATAATATATATGCAATTTTATCTATAGAAGCTAACAGCACTTACGGAGAATAACATATTTATTATTTTTTCCGTATATACTTGATCTTACAATTCTAGGCTACTAACTGTTTTTTTTGTTTACTGGATATACGAGTATATCGCAAGGTACTACTATCTGACATTTAAAGCAAAATGTTACTCTTTTTGAAAATATTTTTTGAGTATTCTTGTTTTTTCTACATAGTAATTTGAAACAACTTACAGAGTCGACCTCATCGTTGCTGGAGGCATGAGGGCGGAACCACATGTTACGACTCGATTCAGAGCTGCTTTCATCCTGTATGCTAGCTATGGGCGAGTGAGATTCATCGCCCTCGACATTTGCTGCCTCCCCTGTTTCGTCAATGACATCGTAGTCGACATCCGTATCATTGGTATCACTGGTGGCATCATATTGATCGTCGCTGCTAGAACTGCTAGTGAACTCCAAGTTTGATAAGACGGAGCGATAGGAGCGAGCTCGCTGAGTGCGAGGTCGGAAGATTATATATGAATTGGCATCCGCATCACCATTATCGGTATCATGCTCGTCATAGACATTGCTTGGTGGACTGTTATGTCCGCCTCCGACAGGCAATACAAACAATGAATCGGAATCCGAAGTATCTGCCGCATTACTTGGCGGCTCATCAGCCGAACTGTCTTGACTCAATGTCAAGTTGTCATTGAGAGGCGACGGCGGTCGTGTAGGGCGACTGTCACTTTCCTCATCATTTGGCGCACCAGGGTCTTCGCCTGAAACACCATTTGCTGTTGCAGTGTTACCTTGCGACTTTTCATCCGCCAGTTGCTTTCGGCATTCCAATTTGCTTTCATCGCTGTTATTGTTGTTTTGGCTATTTACAGTCTCGTTTGCCACCTTTCTGCAAGCCGTAATAATCGATCAATGATGCACAAATATGCACACACTGCCCACTTACCCGGCAAACGTATGGAATTCAGCAGCAGATGCTTCTTCTATTTTGCTGTCATTTTTGCTGCAATTTTCGTCTTTGGAATTTGTTCGCTTCGAGCGTTTGCAGGCTGTTGGAGCGTCTGCCACAAATTCCTCACCTTCACTGTCCATTCTATAAACGCAAATTGCTAGCAAATGAATTATATTAATATTGTGCACCTGCAATCTGGCCCTTGCGACTTTTCCTGTGTACGCAGCAGAAATTTGGACGATTGTTTATGTTTAACGCAGTGATGACAAATGGACAGCGATATCGATTGGTCAGGGCTGCGTTAATAATTTCTAGAGCAATTAATCGGCATCGATAGGTATATCGCGCTAAGTATGAAATTGTTTTTGTCTAATTTGCATTTAATTCAAATTTGATCTGGTTGGGCCGGTTATGACATTTATATCCAAATTATAGCTTAACTTGATATCAAAGTTATTTATATACCAGATAACATTGTAATCATTAATAGCACATACAATTCTTAGCTTCGCTTGTACTCACTCTCGCGCTCTTCGAGACGTCGACGTCTGCGTTATGCTAAGCTTGAGCGGTTATTCTTTGACTCTTAACTCGACAGTTCGCTCTCAGTTGTCTTCGCTGGCACTAGCTGGTGGTGCTACGACTTTCGGCTTGACTAGCTCATGTGTTTGTGGCCGTGGTTCCAGCGCGAATCACATTAGTTATTGGTAACCGCGCGTCGACAACGGTACTAATTTCTGTAAGCTAGCGGGCGTATAAATTGCCACAAAGTATAAAAACACGTCTTAAAGCGATAAAATATTGTACGTAGAAACTAATATAACCACTTAAGATATGCACATATATTTCATTCTACATATAAAAAGGCGTATAGCTGGAATATGCGGTGCACGACAGCTCAAAAAGTGTTTGTGATATTCATATTAACGAATTCAAGTGCGTAGTCTCAAGTGAATTTGTTTCAACTTGGAGCTGCCTTTCCGTAAGGTTATGTAGGAATGGATGCACAGTGCTAATTGCCTTTCCAATAAGCGCAGGCGCAGCTCAAGCGAAAACTTGCGTGAATGATTTTATACACCGCATTCATTTTTTGCTGTGTTTTTGGAGTCGCGATCTGGTTTTTTCCTCTCGATTTCTTTTTGAGTGGCGTCTTAAGTTTTTTCTTTTTTGTTTTCGCATGATTCGCAGTTGCCTTTGTGTGCGACTTGTGATATGACGGCAATTCCGGTTTTCCTCAAACAATAAGGAATACAAAAGATAAATAAAATAGAGTGAAAAGTGAATTTGTAACTTATTTACAAGTGCGCATAGATGCCATATTCTTATCAGAAATCGAACTGTTGTTCTTTGCCAAACAATTTGACTGATAGCAAATTGTTGTCTTGTTCCAAGCCAAGAACTGTTATATGTGAGTGCGAACCCGTTACTGAACCGTTGTCGAAACTCAAGAAGTTCGAATGAATCATGCTCCTGACCGTTACCTGAATACTTAATGATTGTGGCACTATTGTGCCGGCTTTCAACCTGAGTGACTTTTAAGGGTGTACGATCGAAAGTCGAGAATCAGGTTTCACAGCCCACACAATATGCAATATTATTGGCTCGACAGACTGATCGGTGCGTCAGTAAGCATATCCACACAAGTGCTATCAATAAGAAAACTCAGTCGACAATGATCTGAGGGCGTCTTCTACCCTCTAACCAGTTTTAAGCTGCCATATTATGCGTTTTTACGGCAAAAAAAAAAACTTTGTGCAGAATTTTTGTAAAATCGAAACCATTTCAAGTAAAAACTGCAAGCGAGAAGTTGACAAAAAAAGTTAATATTATCATTTTTACATAAAACATTGTGCACATCATAGAAAAATGTTGAAAACCAGAGGTTGCCTTGATGATTCATTGCTGCAAAATGCATACAAGAACCTGGCAGTGCTGCTTGATTCTAGTTATTGCGCCACTAACTACTTTTAACAACGTTTGACTGTAGTATATATGTATATAGCATAATGCCTATTCGTAATTCAAAGTCTATGTTGACCAAGAATATATACTCTGTTATGTCGGAGAGGTCCTTTAACGAACTATTATGCCCTTTTTCCGATTCCCAATGGATGCAGGGTAAAAACTGCAAGCAAAAAAGGCGTTGACAAAAACTTGTATACTATTATTTTTACATAAAACATTTTTCGCATCCAGAGATTGACTTGATGATTCACTCGTGATCAATGCATACAAGAACTTGACGGCGTCGCTTGATTCTCGTTGTTGAGCCTTTCACTTTTCAGCGTCTTTTCAATTACAGCCGTCTTAATTGAGCTAAATTAAAAGTTTCTGGTAGATACAATATGCTTTCAGATATATATATATATTTATATCCATAACGCAGTTTACTTAAGCGGCGCCCACTCAATTCAGATTTTTTTTTTGTCCCATGCGGCAGACGATGCAATTGTCCATGAGACAGGGAGGAGTATGTGGTGGGAAGACGCTACTGGTGCTTCTGCTGGCAGTGGCTTCGGGCACATTTTGGGCTTCAGTTTTTGCTAAAACCGGTAAGTATTTGTGGCTAACCGCAAAGGGGATGTAGACTAACAAGTTTTTATCCATTTCAGGGCCCACACACAACAAAGTGGTTGTTTGCTACATATCCACATGGGCGGTGTATCGACCTGGTCAGGGCGCTTATTCTATTGAAAATTTCGATCCAAACCTTTGCACACATGCTGTGTATGCTTTTGCTGGCCTGGACATTACCCAGTCAGCCATCAAATCGCTGGGTTAGAATTGTACAAATATATATTTTATGCAAATAAATAACTCGCCATATGTTGTCTCTGCAGACCCGTGGCAGGACCTGCAGGAGGAGTACGGCAAGGGTGGCTATGAGCGCTTGACAGGTTTGAAACGCAGTCATCCGCATCTAAAGGTTAGCCTTGCCATCGGCGGCTGGAATGAGGGCTCAAAGAACTACTCCACGCTAGTGTCCAATGTGCAGCAGCGCGGGCATTTTGTGAAACAGGTGTCTGCATTTGTCCGCAAATACAATTTTGACGGCTTGGACCTGGACTGGGAGTATCCCACGCAACGCGGAGGCAGTCCCCAGGATCGCGAAAACTTTGTCGCGCTAACTAAAGAGCTGCGGGAGGAGTTCGACAACCATGGTCTTCTGTTGACTTCGGCTATAGGCGCCGCTAAGAACGTGATCGATCAGGCCTACGATGTGCGCCAAATCGCTCGCTATTTGGACTTCCTGCACATTATGTGCTACGATTATCACGGCAGCTGGGATCATAAGGTCGGCTACAATAGTCCATTGACGGCGACCGCTGTGGATCCATTGAGTGTGGTATGCATGGGAGGACTACCTGTCTGTCACCATCTCTAACTTAAATCAATACTTTCAGGAATACAGCATCGACTATCTGCTAAAGTTGGGTGCTCCACCATCAAAGCTGGTGCTGGGTCTGCCCTTCTATGGGCGCACCTTCAAGACTGTGTCCGTGGGCAACGTAGGTGACGCCAGTGATGGCGTCGGCTTCCGAGGGCCATTTACCCGCGAGGATGGGTTTTTGGGTTACAACGAGATCTGTGACATCTTGAGCAATAAAACATCGGGCTGGTCCCAGAAATGGGACGGCACAACCAGCCAAGTGTTAGCCACCTCAGAACGTAATGTTTTTACAAATGAAGTGAACGTCGTCGCCTTTGATAGCTCACGTTCCATCGCCAACAAAGTGAAGTTTGCCATGAAGAAACGACTGGCGGGCGTGATGGTGTGGTCTGTAGACACCGATGACTTCCTGGGCAAATGTGAGGTGGACGAGGATACCTATGCTGACTTCAGACTTGTGACGACTGCGCCCAGGCGTCTTAATCAAAACTATCCTCTGCTGCGGACTATAAATGAGGCGACTACGCTTGCACTAGAGGAGCTGGCCGATGACGAGGTCGTTATACCGGATGACTCGGAGAATGAAATACCCCATGGTAGCGTTGCGGACCGCAAGAATGCCGCGGCCACCGTAGTAAGCATAGGTCTTACGGTTACTTCTGTTTTTGCATTGTTGCACAGTTTGACGCATTGAAAAGTCCAATAAGTGCCTTAGATTTTACTGTGTATTTGTTTCAACTGCAGTTAAGCTGTCAGTTTTAGTCGCGCATAATAAAAGTCCATTCATTATTAATTTTAAACAAATCTATTGGAAAATTTCTTATTTAGCGCGCTTTCTTTTTTAATACTCGATAGTTGGCATTAGTATCGATAAGTGCGTTTGCTAACGATGCCAGCCCTCGTAGGCGTAGCGGTTTGGTGTAACTGTTTTTAAATAAAACGCTCGAGTAATTTGTTAAAATTATTTGCTTTCGCATACAAACATGTGTAATTCTTTAATAAATTTAACTTGCAATCTAACGTTTAACTAGCTACATATGTATGTATAAATATGCATTTGTATATGTTAAAGTGTATGTGTGTATAAGTATGCAACTATATAAATACGAAGTAAGTGTAACATAATTTGTTCAATATTTTCATAGATTATCATTGCTATAATTTCAACATTCAATACAATACTACAATATATGATTTATATAAATGTACTTGTGTATGCTACGTAAAATAGATGGCATAAAGTAGTTAAAGCAAAGCTTATGGACATATGGGCCTGGGCATAAAATACGGAAAGAGGAGAGACGCAGAAAGAGAGAGATTAGGCTCACATAGAGAGCGCAACTAACTAGTACTTGTTTAGAGTTGAATTTTTGGATGGCAAACATTTCAAATGCGACGATCAGTTCACAAATCAAAAGGAAGACTGTTTCTAAGAGATAGACAGTGTGTGTGTGCGTGTGTGAGTTTGGGTTTTTGGAATGAAACCTAGACGAAGAGTTCGATTTCGTCTCACAATCGTTTGCTGCTGCCGCGCACAGCTCCACAACCGCTTCCATCCGACCAATCGGAACGGTCGGCAGGACAACCGCTGCCGTCATAGACTTCCAAATGCTCTCTGGATCGGCTCTTGACTTTGGACTTGTGCTTGCTGCTGCTGCCGGTGCCGACAGAACGCTGCAGCTGATAGCGATCGTTGATGATCTCGTAATGGGCCTGTGAGGAGAGGGAGGAGTCAGCTCCTGTAGAGCTGGTGCCGTTGCCGGCCAATAGCAGCTCATGAATGTTCTTGGTTGAGCGTCGATGCGCCTCCAGGCATTGTGACTCCGATGAGTATGGAAACGAAGCCACGAAATTGGCAGCTGATGTTTGTGATGCAGGTGGATCACTGGCAAAGTTGGCAGGCGGCGGGGGCAGCGGCAAGACGCCATCACACGGTGTCGATGGCGACAGATCTGTGAACTCAGTCTTGGCCTCCGATTCCACAGAGCACATGCTTTGACGCGAGATGTCCTTCTGTAGCTGCTGTTGTTGCTGATCCAGAGCGGCGCTCTTCAGCGTCGGTATATTGAGGTTGGAACTCTCGTAATCATCATCGAGGCGTGTCTGTGGAATGGGCAGACGACTGCGTATGGAGTGTTCGCGTCGTCCAAATCGCTGCGCCAGATAATCCTCATTGTTGTTATTATTTGTGTTGTTGTTGCTGCTGCTTTGGTTGCTGCTGCTGTGACTGCAATTGCTATGCTGATGCTGGTGTTGATGGTGCACCTGATGCCGCTGCGCATTGTCGTAGTAGTTGTCGTTCTTGACGGACATGTTGCAGCAGCTGCTGACATCCGCAAAGTAAACCTCCGACTCGGCACCCTCCAGGCCCTCGCCGCTAGCAGACGGCTGACCCTTGGCAATGGCACCATTCGAATCCTGATAACCGTTATTCTCCACACCGCTACCGACCTGTGGTTGCGCAAGCTGCTGCTGCTCGAGCTGCTCTAGCTGCTGCTGCTGCTGCTGTTTGGCGGCTACCTCACAGGCAAATAGTTGCTGCACATTTGGCCTCTGTTGGCTGGCGTTGTTCTGGGGCCCAATACTCTTCGCACCCGCCTCGATTCGCTTCTTCAGCTTGCGGGTGGGCAGCGTGTTGGAGCAGCGATCGCGTTCCCATCCGTTGCAGCCGTCGCTGTCAGAATGCGTGTTCTCATACTCACCATTGCCCACCGCCTTGGCCTTGAAAACAGAGTTGCGTGTGTTGGCGACTGCGGCAGTGCCTCCGCTTAGACCATCCATGCGCTCTAGCGTGGCGGACTGACCCTGACAAGGACGCGTCTGCTGGACCAGCTGTTGCGGCATTTGCTGTTCCTGTTGCTGCTGTGGCATAAGCGCCGTCGCGGACGGATTGCCCGGCAGGCAGGTTCCCGCTTGAAGATATTGGTAGTAGCCACGTCTCGCCGGACTGTTGGGATCACTGTACGGCGGTGGCGGACCCCACACACCGTAGGGTAATGCGTTGTGCGGCGGCAGCCCGTTGTAAGCCCCACCAACCACCGCGGGCTCCTCGATGAGCATCTGGTTGCCATCGGCAACGGCAACGGCTGTGGCCGAACTGAAGCCATACTGCGAATCCGGACTGGCAGCAGCCTGACGAAAGCGTCGCGTCGCGTCCGGCGTGGTGCGTTGCCACGGCATTCTGGGCCAGCTCCAGCCGCTGCTGCTGCGAGCGGAACGGTCGCGCCCGTTCCGACAGCCACTCACAGCCTCCTCGCCGCCCGGATTGGGTGAGTAAAAATTGCCCGGCGGCTGTGCCGCCCAAAAGCGCTGCTCGGCGCCAGTTCCACCGGCGGCAACTGCAGCCGCCGCTGCAGCACTGGCCTCATCCCAGGGATAGGCGGTTGCCTGCAGGGGTAACGTCAACTGGCGATGGGCGTGACACTGCTCGCAGCAACGGCAATTGAGCATGCGACCGGGCGCACTCAGGGCGCCTAGACTATGTGGTGGCGGCGCCTGGCTGGCGTAGAGAGAACGGCAGCGCAGCTCCAGCTGCTCCCAGTACATCTTCTTGCGCTCGTGACTGAGCAGCTGATAGACCAACATGCAGCTAAACACGGCAATGAGCACTCCGGCCACGGACAGGCCAAAAATTGCGCGCAGACAGGAATAGAGGGAGCCGTGAACGACTCCGCAGTCAGAGAGAGAGTCGAAGACCAGGCGCACCCCTTCTGAAAGATAGTGTAATAGAATCAGTTGTATCTGAATAATTCATAATTGAGAGATATAAAAAAAAATATCGAATTATGATTTAAAAATTTTGATTAGATCATAAAATCTTTAAAAAACAAAAAGTTGAGCTTGGTTGCATGCGCAAGTGGCAATCCTAATCGTGCATAAAATTGAATATCCACCACTCCACCCTTACCTTTATCCACACGGTCCACCTGGGACTCGATTAGGTCTGAATAGCAGGTGCAGGTGCGCGTCTTTTGGGCGTACTCACATTCGCGCAGAGCCTGCAGGCGGCTCATGTGCAGCACAGTGGTGGTCACGGTGACCAAGGCGCATGTTAAGGCGGAGACCAGGCCACAGGCACCCGATAGCTTGATCTGTACGAGAAATGTCAAATTAAGTTAAACGAAAAATTCACGTTGGCTATTTTAGGCTGCACTTACCAGATAACTATAGCGATTGCGACGACGCGCCAAACTCATGATGCAAACGCCCGTGAGAATGAGCTGTAAAGGAAATGGATAAATACAAAGGCAGTGCGCAATTACCAGGACATAATATACCAGTGTGGCAGGCACGAAGGTGGGCACCGTCTCAAAGTTGCCCACAGTTATGGTGTAGGAATGGAGCAGGAAATAAACGCCCAAGAAGAGCACGCCCAGCAGGCAGCTGAAGCCGCCGCAGATGAGGCACCACACCACGTACTTCTTAATTCCAGCGCCATGACGATGAGCTGAAAGCAGAGAAAGAGGACATTAGAATGCACTGACATTGTTGCGGTGGCAGAGCAGGCGTCTAACCCAGCGAACCGCGATGATGTCCATCCGCCGTAGACGTTGGCGGTGGTGCTGGCACCCAGGAGCACGGCGGAGGCATGCTGTACTGCACGAACTGCATCACAGGATAACCATGCATGCTGCCAGTTTATTTGTGTATATATATATTTATATATATATATATATATATATTGAAAGCCTTGATGCTGCGACGAACGCGGGAAAATAATTAACCGAATATTAACTAGGCCAGATTCCGTAAAATCAATTAAATTATCATCTCGAATATTCGCTAAAGCACGAACACACAGAAAAAACGGATATTATTTTCCTCGAATTTCGAATTGGTAGATATATATATATAAAAAAAATTTTTCACTTGACGGAAAAATATCTACACACAAGTCATTGAGATGCCTCAACTGGCAGCTGCGCGGACTGGGATATCGCTAAAGTGGGTAAATGGGAGACGCGGAAGCTGCGCCCGACAGAGAGTGCGTTGCAATTGCGAAACGATGTCAACTAAAAGTCCTCGCTGACATTCACACAGTTCCCAACCACCGCTGGCCAAACAAAACATGGTAAAACAAGTGTCTGTGTGGATTGCCGAACAATAAATATCCTAACCATATTTTATGACAAAAACTTAGTTCGAGCTGATTTTAACTTGTACGTTAACATTTTTACAAATTTCGTCAAGATTGCTATAAAACATTGACAGTAAAAATCTTGGCTATAATTTAGCTGTTAAGATTTTCTCATTCTATGCATTTCACATTGCGTGACAGATTCAAAATACCCTTTGCAAGAGTAAAAAAATTTACTGCAATCACGGAAGACTCCCAAGGGAGAGCACAAAATAGAGAGAGAAAGAAAGACAGAGTGCGAGAGCACGGCCCACACAGCGCAGGCGTCAGACTTACGGAGAAGGAAGCATTTGCCGAGCGGATGCTGTCCAATGAATCAGTTATTTTGAAGTTACGAGCTGACAGCTGCAGTAATCGGATTTTAAAGGAATCCGTAAACAAAACATTACCATATGTGCAAAAGTTCTTAACTGTCTTTTGGGAATCGAATTTAGATTACCATTTACATTGAGCACTCACCATTGGATCCGTTGAGGCCGGCGCTCCGTGGCCTGGGCGGTGGGCGTGGCGGCAATGGCGGCCGATTGTCATCCAGTCCTTGTGCTTTGGCACCACTACCACCAACAGCGGCGACAACTGCGACAGCTCCCGCCGCTTCCAGTTCTGTGTCGTGGTAAATGTCGTTGCAGCTGTCCGTTGGCTGCGTTTTGACTGGCAGCGGGTCCGCCGTGTTGGCTGCACTGGAGCGCGGCTTCTTCTTCTTAATCATGGTGCTGTTATTGTCGGACTCACTGACCGTTATCTCATCCGCACCCAGCATGGCGTCCGCGAGCAGACTGCGCTTGTGCTGCTGGGAGAGGGAGACGTTGTTCGCGGCACAGCTGCACTCCAGATCGCAGTCGCATCTCGAGGTTGAGGTCGCGGATGTGTCGAATGGCAGGTTATGACGCTCCCGCTGGTGCGGATTCTGCTGCTCCTCATTGGGCAGCGCCTGGTAGGAATGATTAAGCAGCGATTGCGCCGACTGCGTCTTCAGCCCGGTCGACTGAGCAGGTATCGATGTCTGCTGATGCACCAGCACAGCGACAGCCATGGAGGCATTTTGCTGCTGCTGATGCTGCTGCTGCGTCGCACTGGCGCGTCCACAGGAGCAGGGGCACTGACATTGCTGTGGAGCAGCAGCTGATGCTGCTGGGGCTGAGCCAAAAGATTGTTGCTGCTGCTGCAGATAGTGCGCCGGATATTGTATATAATGATAGTGATGAGGCGCTGCTGCCTGCACGAGACTCGACTGCGAGGCAACACGTTGCAGGGATGCCGTTGCGGATGCCGATGCCGATACCGATGCCACGGCGGAGCCTGAAACTGGCAATGCTGCGTCCATACCTGACTGGGCTGGCTGACTAACTGGCCGAAACTACTGGCGCTCACTAAACCGGTTTTTGACCCTTTAACTTCAAACGCTTATTAATGCTTCACTCACAAACACGAACAGAAACACGCACACAGACAAATCACACGTTTGGACGGACATGGCGATTGGTGAGAAGGAACTTTGCCGTCTCACGCTTCGAATTTCGTGCACGATAAATTTTCCAAAATTTATTGCCAGTGTGGCAATATTTGCCAATCCAAATAAATAGCTAACACAATCGAATTAACATAAACAAAAAAGGCACAACAACAACAACGGCAAGAAAAACAACAAGAACAACAACGACAACGATAATCGTAACAACACAGAACAACGCAGCGAACGTTGCAAACGCGACTGAAGTTAAGCGGCGACTGAGTCTTGTCTCTGGCGATCGTAACGAGGATTGCTTTGAGTGCAACTCGCTGAACAGAGAGCGGTTTCAGCCAACAACTCCGCACTCCTACACACACACACACACACACACACACATACTGCTCTAGCTGAAGAGAAAAATCGGGAAAAGGTGCGCGCTTCAACTTCAAACAAATTCCGGTTCTTGTTGTTGTTGTTGTTGCTGCTGTTGTACTGATTCAGAAAAAATTCTGAAGGTGTAGTCCAGAGCAAAGCAGTGAAAATCAATTTCTTTGTTATACCCGCTACACATTGAAAATAAACAAGGGGCATACTAATTTCATAAAGCCCCTATATGTAAATTCTTAATACAAAGATTGAATATACACACAACACATATAAAAATAATCCTATATAATTTTTCTCAGAAGTTTTTGAATTTTCTTTATATTGATAAAAAGAGAAATTTTAAACATATGTTTTTTGACTACACATCTATTCATTGATGTATTTAATTTAATTAATCATAATACTCTGGTCGAGCATACAGTGATCAAGAATATTTTTCACATTTTTAATAACTTCGCCCATGCATGCAATAGCAACTCGAACCTGTTTGCAGGGTATCTTGTAGTCTTTAATTGTATTGTATGTTGTTGTTGTATGGATGTGGCTCTTGTTACCTGAGCAGAGGCAAAAGAACTTGTTGTTGTTTTGCCTGTGAGTGCCACTTATGCATATGAACATGGCTATCTATATGTGTAAATGTAAGGCAACTTGTAGAACCTATTTAAATGAGCACCGGCTAAGACTACAGGCGAAACTGCCTAAGAAGAATAGGAATGAATGAATCTTTACACAATTTTTTCCACAATATTTCCCACTCTAATTTGCGCCAGCGTCAGTGCTCACAGAGTGAGACACACGCCCACCTTTATCGGTATTATTTATTATTGTTATTTTTAACCGATATTGACATTTCCGCTACTGATAATGTTCAACATTTGAGTACATTAATAAATTTGGAGTGTGCACATTTTGTTTCCGAACAGCAAATAGTCCATAGTTCAATTTATAAAGCATATCTTGCCGATTCATAACATATTTTTAACCCTATCTATACATATAATTCATTTTCAGAATAATTATAGTAACAACACAACATTATTTTTGTGTTTTCATATTTTAATCGTATATTTGGAGCCTACGAACTAGACATACGTCTCTTAAGTAATATACAAAATGTCTTTTGCGGTCTAGTTATATACAAATGTTGATATAAATATTTGCTTGTGTGATACAATCGATTAAGTTTTCAATTTATCAGCTAGCGCTAAAATATGCACAGTAGGGTAAACGATAAGATAAGTACATGAATTAGGTATAGGTATTTCACTACATGCATGTTGGAAATGAAAAGAAAACCAAAAACGAAATCGAAAATTATCTTGTCTTGGGGACAACCAACTATTTACATACATTAAAGCCAATTTAACCAATTGAAGCCTTCTGGCACAACCTGCGGAACAGGAAAAGTTATATACACATTGTTCGTAAATTCCGCTATTAAAAAATAATTATCACAACCGAAAAACCGATGCAATCGTCATGGAACTAAAAGCTCAAGGTAGCGGGGCGTTGGCTCTATATAATATATACATGGTATTCATGACTTGACCGTCGCGGATAGCGAATGCACCAGCATGGCAAAGCTGCTGATGAGGAAAATGCTTGCCGGCAGCGAGGATAGCATGCGATAGTTTTCTTCGGTGTGCGTGCGCGTCTTCTTCTGTTTGATGACCCAGCCCAGGCTGCGCTCCACGGCACGCTTCCATTTGCCATAGCGCTCCTCACGCTCCTGTTCCGTTGTTGTCGGCAGAAACGTGTCGTAGTGGACGTTCTCGTAGTAACGCTTCTCCGGCTCAAACTTGCACAGATTGACGCCCTCCGCCTGAGCGGCGCACATTGCCGCACCAAAGGCCGTGGAGTCCATCAGCTGGGAGCGGAACAGCGGCAACCCGGCAGTGTCAGCCTGCAGCTGCATCAGCAGATTGTTTGTGGTCAGCTTGCCGTCGGCGTGCAGCTTGTTAATCGCATAGCCGCACTCCTGGTGCATGCACTCCAGTATATCGCGCGTTTGGAAACATATGCTCTCCAGCGCGGCACGCACAATGTGATTCTTTCGTGTGAACTGCGTCAGGCCAATTATGATGCCACGCGCATTCTGGCGCCAATAGGGCGCATAGAGGCCCGTGAAGGCGGGTACGAAATAGACATCGCCCGACGTGGGCACCGCCTCGGCGTATTTCTCAGCATCTCGAGAATCTGGTAGCAGGCGCACCTTTTGCTGCAGCCAGGAGAGCGCGTGCCCGGCCACAGAGACGGAGCCCTCCAATGCGTATGTGGTGGGCGCATGGGGGCCCAGCTTGTAGGCGATCGTCGTGAGCAGGCCGTGGCGCGAGAACACGGGCTTGTCGCCCGTATTGCACAGCAGAAAGCACCCGGAACGATACGTGTTCTTCGTCTGGCCCGGCTTCACGCACATCTGTCCAAGCAGCGAGGCCTGCTGGTTGCCCAGGATGCCGCTCAGCGTTAAGCCACGGAGCGCGCTGCGGTCGGAGGTGATCTTGCCAAAGACCTCCGAGCAGCTGCGGATGCTGGGCAGCATGTCCTCATTGATGGCAAAGGTTTTCAACAGCACCGGGTCCCAGTTGAGTGTCTCCAGGTTCATGAGGAGGGTGCGCGACGCATTCGTCACATCCGTGATATGCAGTGCACCTAATAAGCATCAGTTGTTGTAGTCTGGATACGTTGTGTGAGGAAGCTACTCACCATTGGTCAGATTCCATACGATCCAGCTATCCACGGTGCCGGCCTTGCAGCGCCTTTCGCGACACGCCTGTCGCACCTCGGGCACGTTGTCCTTGAGCCAGCGAATCTTCAGCGCCGAGAAGTATGTGGAGATGGGCAAGCCGGTGCTCTGTTTGAAGTGATTGGCATCCTGCACCTTAGCCACAATCTGCTCTACGGTGCTGCTGGTGCGTATGTCCTTCCACACGATGGCATTGTAGAGCGGCTTTCCCGTCACCGCATCCCAGACAATGGTCGTTTCGCGCTGGTTGGTTATGCCCACGGTGGCGATATCACTGGCACTGAAGCCCAGCTCCGGCAGCTGTTTGATGGCCTCTTCGGCGCACTTGTTGATCGATGCCATCATTTCCATGGGGTCCTGCTCGTACCAACCATCCTGTGGCGTTATGACGCTCAGTTCGACGCGATGCGCGGCGATTTCCTTGAAATCGGGCGTCGTGTATATCGAAAAGCCAATCGTCTTGGTGCCCTCATCGATGACGCCCACGAGGCCGGTATGCTGGATAAGGGACTGCTTGCGCAGCTCCTTGCTCCGAAACGGCACATCGGCACTCGAATTGGGTACGTTCTTGCCCTCCGTCATGCTGGATAAAAAAAAAAACAAATTACGAATTATTAAAGAACTTTTATGGCGCTAATCGAAATTTTGATATCCTCATCAGTCTCAAATAGGGTTTACTTTTGAATTCATATCAAACTGCGAGGGGAAACAATTATTACTATATACGTTTACATGCATTTTCCAACCCCATAATGTTTGTATATATCATTTATACAGAAATAATAAAAAAGGATTTTTTATGCACTTATAGATAATTACAACAGAATGAAAAAGCTTTCTGTTTCTTTTTTTAAGATTATATTAATATATTCTACAACAGTTGTCGGGGAATTTAATCAATCTGTATTCCAATAACAAATGTTTATTTTATCTTGTTTTGACTTTGTACTCTACAAGGTGGTGCCAAGCCCCAGAGTTTTGACGGGCTAACAGTCGAGCCCTCCACAGCACTCACACACACACTCACACACACCCACACTCACCCCACGCACTCACCCACACTGGCACTCACACACACACAGACTGATATTCTAACGTTCACACACATTTTTTAAAAAAATTCCTATCGCGTCATTTTGAAAGCGTTTTATGGTTTTTTCGGCTAGTCTAGAAAATGTTGATAAGACACTAATGATCGAGTGATCAATTATTTACACGAGCACTCATTTTAATGCTTTTCCTGATGTAGTCGAAACGCGACAGAGTCCAAGTTCGAGTCAAAGTCACACGCAAAGTTGAACACTAATCTGAGTTCTATATATATAAAGTAATTATCCGTAGTTGCGGTCTGGCTTAACGGTTTGCGATTTGCATCTGTAAATACTGAAAATGAAGTCGTAGACAGATCTACGTATATATGTATGTCTGTTGAAATGCATTGATATTTGTCGTATGTCATAAAGACCTGTTGGTTCAGCTTGCACTCAATTGAATCCACTGGAGATCAACGAATTCCCAGAAAAACTTATCATCGATAATAATAAAAATAACAATAATAGCACAAGGCTACCAAGTACCGATTAAACATGGACTATAATAAAGGTTTATGCTCCGGCTAAGAATGAAGTGTCCCTCATGGGTAAACGTACATGTTGTTATTGTAATTATTGATAACACCGATAACAGCTAAAATGTTAACACTTGTGCCAATACACTGGAGCGTAAAACAGTAGTAGAGAACGAGCGCGTTTGTATTATTTCACTCAATGTGTGTGAATGTTGAGTACGGAACGCACACGACATCCGTCCAAGGCAAGCGCCGAAAAGTATCTGAAAGTCACGGAGCAAGTGACAGCTGCCTGAACCGCTAGCAATCAAATCGAAGGCGCGTCGGCTGGCTAGTAATACAGCTGTACATAAACAAATTTACACACATACATATTGTGCAATATACATACATATTATATAGCATGAGCTTTCAGTATAAGCAACGCATTGAAAACAAACACAACCGACTATTGACACGACACACAGTCCAAATACGATACTGAAGAAACTGCGGCAACAGCTGATAAGACAAACCGGCTGGGTTGGGTGCAGAGCTCTACGGCTCCACGAGGTCCACGCTCTCGCAGCGAATGGGTGGGCGTCTTGCCTTGACATTTAAAAAAGCACATTTGCATCCGCTGAATGGATTCACATACATATGTCTATTGCTACAGTGCTGGCAATAAATATAACAAAATTGTGTGAATTTGAACGGACGATCTGATAACTGTTTACAGAATATTATATCTGTTATTTTAACTGAAGAACGAGTATATAGAGACTATTTGGCAAACCTGAAAACAGCACAGTCTGAAACTATATCCTAATAGTAAGCAATATCCTCTCTGTGCAACTGGGTCACTTTTGTGAATTTATATCCGATCATTACTTTCGCAAATTAAACTTTGTGTAAAAGTTTTTCCAATGCCATGTTGTCGTCTGGCAAATAAATTGTGCACCTTTATTATTATGGCATATTTTTAAACTAAATAAATGATCCGCAATTGCAATTATGCAATTATAAATAGTTTGCAAACGCGCACAACTACTAAAATTATTTTCAAGACTAAATCTAAATATGATCGTGTGCCAAACTCTATAAATAACAAAAAATAATATCAGAAATGTTTTACCCAAAAGTTTTAAAAGAGCCAAATGTGGAAAAGGGAAATATCCGAACATCAATATGTTGATGGCAAAAGCTTAGTTGCTACATATATACAACTGGTTGGAGTTCATTAATACATTAAAATGCTAAATACGTAACAATGTTGTGGGCCAGCGATTGCGCCATATACATATACAATCCATTCAAACTGAATCATAATTTCAATGATATGCCTGATATAAGGCGTTTCAACTGAGCAAACCAAGTGGATGGTTAAGTTCAGCTCCACTCTCTACACCAACGTTTTACAGTTCATACAAAAAATCGCTTAAAACTGAGCAAACAACCCAATTACATGGTTATGACAATATCACCTGTTTGTCAACACAAATAAATCCATTTGCATTGTGGGGTAATCGGATGCAGAACAAAGTAAACAGAAACGTTGTTTTGATGGCGTCAGGTATATACATATATCAATTACGAATATGATACATACATGTATATACAAAATATATGTAAGCAACTTACTGTTGGGTCAATAAACCGCAATAGCCAGTATAAAGGGTATATATTGATTGGGTATGCTAATCTTTTTCACTGGTTGATTGCTACAACAATTATGACTGTCGTTGACACTGAATGTTGTTGTTATTGTTGTGCATGTCGCCATAAACATATGCTGATATACTGATAAGCAGCTGAATAAGACAGGATGAAGTGCCCAAAGAGTCCAACTGTTGGTCTAAAGGCTAGTGCGAGTCCGTTGCGACGTTGGCAACAAGTGGTTCTAGTACATTTCTTTTTTGGTTTTGTGTTGTAGTTAAGGTCAAAAGTTAACAAACTGTCTGCCAACTGGCGCCATGGGCTTTTAATCAGGCATGCAAATCGCACACACCTACGAGAGCACAATAACAATTATAATTACATGCGCTTGGCGAGTCACAAAGGACGCAAATGCGCAGCAGCTAAATGTAAACTTAGTTGACGCTCGTTACGTAAATTGCATTTATAAAACAAATATAGCCGGCCTTTACACAAACATTAAAATATTTAGTTCCGCGTGGTGCGTTGTGAGCGCGCTGACGGTTGGCGACAAACTGAACAGAAGTGTATTTACGACTGTGAAAGATTGGCCGATGGCTGATCTACTATACGCAGTTATAAAAATGACAAAATAGAGAGTAAAAGAGAGAGAGAGAGAGAGGCAACAACAGTTGTAAAAGCGACGTGGGTGGCAAGCAGCACGTGATGCTCAGCCGCCTGCAAGCTAAACAAAAAATCAATAAAATTCACATAGCGATGTACTGTGTATGTATATATGTGTGTACACACAAATGCCTGTGACGAGCCCCTTAAAGCTGCGTGACGATTGGTTGGTTTTGTTTGCGCTCATGACGTCACATTTCACAGCAACAGCAGCCACAACACCAATTCTTATCTTAATTTCATGTTCATGACTTAAGCTTTTAACACAGATCTACCTAAAATGTTTTGCATATTTACATTTCCGACAGAAAATTTAATACGATATGCTTTGTAGGAACTTTTTATTAACACAGCCGATATTTACAACATACAAGCACGTGCACCGGTTACTCACCCTATTACAAGCTTATTAAGAGGCTGGATGCAATTGGCACTATTCCCTAGCATCCACCAACAATTGAGAATGCTTTGGTGACCACCAGAGGCTCTTATGGCCCCCGGGAGCCATGAGTAATTCAAGCTCCAATTTATGTTTTTTTATGCCTTTCAACAAATTCAGCTGACGAGCCCTTTTATTCTAGTTCAGCACTTGCCACACCAGGGCTGCATGAAAATATATAAGATACAAGCGCTGGCGTTCAATGTACTCAACTGTTACGCAGCGGTAGAAAACAAATTTTTAGGGCGGCCAAAACTACGATTTCGAAAAGAATTAAGTTCAAACTACTTGAATTGATTTGGACCCTTATCAATATTTAGTAAGTGGCGGTGATTATCTATTTATTACAAAGTTTTATTTTGTATGGGCTTATCACATGTATACATATGTCGTATATCATATGTATATGTACTATTGGCGTAAAGTAGCTTTTATCAATATATATTCTTAGTAAACGGCAGTTAGGGCTATGCCACTATTTGAGCAGTACACAGGCAGACGCCATGGGCAGTGAACGGGTTACTCCGATGGCCTACGATATTCCTCAAAAGCACACCGATAAGCGTTCGTTCGAAACATTAGAACAGAGCGTT
>SCDT01000530.1:0-44907 GCA_004143765.1 Drosophila melanica
TAAATAAATAAAAAAAAAAAAAAAAAAATAGCTCGCATACCTGGCCAATAAATTTCAAGTTAAATTTAATGGTTGCTTTAGTGGGTATATAAAAATCATTAATTACGTATAAAAGAACGTACCATCGATAATTATCGATTTATTAACAGTTAACTGGCATATGCCATGGCTTTGCTTGCTTTATCTTGGATTGCATAATATTTGTGTTCCTGGGAAAGGCAAATAATGGCATTTTGCAATCTGGCACACGCCTCGAAATGATTGCATCCGCCCAGGAAGCTGTATCCGAGCTTGTTTCCGAACAAGCATCCTTCCTTCCGTCCTTGCCGGCTGCCAGTCCGTTCGGTATCATCCGCAATTTTCACGCCCACTTTGTTTGATGATGACAAATCTAGTTGCGTGTTTGCCGATTTGCGACGTTTATCAGCTTGGCCCCGTCGTTCTGGGGTTAGCCCGACCCAGCGCTACCCTGCCCTGCATTGCATCCCGTCTGTGGCATAATTATGTTTATTTTCAGATACTGCTCCCGGGCTCATTTAGGTCACGTGGCGCTGGTAGGTCGACTCGGTTTTATTCTGACTGCGGGGCGGTGCAGATCGAACGAGCGGCACGTGCTAATCGGCGGTCGCATGTCCATGTCGCGCAACCCCCCGATACAAGCCCGATAATTGAAATCGCAAGCCCAACATCGAATCGAAATGGCTTCATTTAAGTGACCATTCCAGAGGCGCCGCTCGCCGCTCCAAAATGAGCTACACGCACTGCCAGATGGATAAATAATAAGCACTTAGCTGATTGTCTTGGCCAATTTTCATATATTAATTGACCGCCATTCGAACAAAGAATCTTAAGCAACTGGCAACTCTTAAGGGTTTAATGTACAAAGAAAATGTTTGAAAAAAAATTAAAAATAACAAGTGCGAATGTTGCAGTCGGATGTAACCGACTGCACAATACTCGTTCACAGTACAATAACAGCTAAAGAAAAACAGTCGAAATTATTTTTGATCTTATTTTTTGGATTATTTGATTCGATATCAATTTAAAATTTTGAATTTTAAAATTTTCGAGATTTTGACAAAAATCGTGATGTTACCCCTTGTCATTTTTGTCGAATTTGGTCAAAATTTGGTATCCGAATTTTTTAATGTCATTTGATGGTCCTTATCCGTACGAGTCTAAAAAGGTATATTAATCGAAGTTATGACCTTTTTTGCCTGAGATATGCAAATTTTTGTTCTTATATAATGCCTGTTCTTATAAATGTTTCCTAGATATCAAGGATTTTGTGATTTTGGCCAGTTTCCTTACGCAAGGATATGGCCGAATCCGCAGATCCTTGGACAACAAATTTGTAAACCAAATTGGTTCCTAGATGACCTCCATATCTCTGGTAATTATACCAAAGGTATAGTCCTGGTGAACCTAAAGAGCTGCATCCTTGAAAAATGCTCAAGNCCAAATTGGTTCCTAGATGACCTCCATATCTCTGGTAATTATACCAAAGGTATAGTCCTGGTGAACCTAAAGAGCTGCATCCTTGAAAAATGCTCAAGGATGCGTTCAAGAAATGTGTATGCTTCTTTTTCAGCTTCCCTGCCCCATCCCTTTCACACCTTTCCTCCAGAAACAGCTGCTGCTGTTGCGTCGAAATTAGCATTGCGGGTTGAGTCTGTATTGTCTGAGTCTGAATTTTCACTAGAAATCTTGCACATCGGCGGCCCAAAAATGTTACCTTAGAAGTATGCAATGAAAATTTGCACATTTTTAAATTTTTGAATTTTTCTGTCCACCTTCTGACGATTCTGTTCGCTTGGTGTTTCAGCTAGATTTTGCATTGAGAATCTTGCACATCGGCGGCCCAAAAATGTTACATTAGAAGTATGCAATGAAATTTTGCACATTTCTAAATTTTTCTATCCACCTTCTGATGATTCTGTTCGCCAGGTGTTTCAGCTCGATTTTTAAGAGAATTTGCCAACCGACTACAGAAAAATTGCCCAGAAAAATTCTCCTAACAGCAATAAAACAGAATTTGTCTATTTTTTTAAAAAATATTTATTGCATTTCTCTTTACATTCTTTTATTGTTCTTAAATTTATTTTCTATGCGTATTGCTCTTACACCATATTTTTATTATATTATTTTCATTTCCAACAAGCTTATTCCAATACTTAAATATATTGTTCTTACACTTTATTATATAAATATAAAATTCGTTGGTATATTTACAAATGACTTAAACCTGAAATCTACGACATTTATATATTTACCAATTGTTTTTAGGTATTGCTTAAATAAATGCATACTTAATAATATTTTTCGACGATGTTGTTGCTCGCACTTTGCATTGGCAGACTCCTTACCAATCTGAAAATATACAAAATAAAGCTTACATATGTATTTATTTGTATATTAAAGCTCTAGTAAGCAAAAAAAAAATATAATAAAAATGGCCAAGATATAGTCATTTAAAGCATATACAAGAACTAAAATCCGAATATCTCGGCCAAAAAAGGTCATATCTTTGAATGGTATACCTTTTTAGACTCGTACCGATCAGGCCCATCGATTGGCATTCAAAAATCCCCATTCGAAATTTTGACCAAATTTGACAAAAATCATAAGGGGTTCATCACAAAATTTTCCAAAATCTCGAAAATTTTAAAATCAAAAACTTTTGATGGCGATTGATTCTATAGACTTATACGAGTCGAAAGAGGTATATCTTTCCAATATCGGACTGTATATGGCCAAGATATGGCCATTTTAAGAGTTAATTTACATGTAATGTACACATCTCGAAAAAAAAGAAAAATTTATAATATCTTCCCGAGGGTATAAAAACTGCATTATAAATCCCATCGTTTAAGCCGCGGAAGTGCTCCAATCTTATAAGATACAAAATTAAACATTCTCACCTGCACACAGCTGCACCCGTTTGCAAAGAGAAAGGTGCCTGTATAAAAGCAAAATCCTCGATAATGCAGAATCATTGCAAAGACAGCAACCGATCGAATCGGCAAAGCATTCTGATTAAGCTTTATCAGCATTTTGTTTTATCAGCATCTCTTATAACAATATGAAAGTGATCATCGTTGCTGTGATTTCAATCCTGGCACTCGTATCGGCTCTGCCTCAGGTTGAACGCGGCTCAATATATGGACCGAGTGGGGTAAGATCACCCTGCTAAAAAATCAAGTTATAGCATAACACTTTCAACCACCCGCAGAGGTTTGCAATGACCGAAAATTTGGCAGCTCCCCCCGTGGATTTGAGCCAACCCATTGTTTTACTGCCAGTGGCAACACCCATCACTGAGGAGCCCCAAGAGCCGAAACTCACACCCCGTCCGAAGACAACTAAAGTGTAAAAAATAATATTTACTTTGTGTTACCTTATTGTAAAATACCATATTAAGTAATTTATCCAATTTGTAATTTTCATTATAAAAATGACTGATGAATTTTGAAATAAAATTTATTTTATTTTAAACCTTAGTAACGAAAAATATCGATTTTTGAATATGGACTCTTCCATGGAACACACAGATCAAGTTTATTGGAAATAATCGGTGACTATTGCCAATTTTTAAAAATTTATAAAAATCTACAACATCAAATTTTTTGTCCTTATTCCTTATAATAAATACATACCTCCAAATTGTATTTAAATAAATATCTGAATATGGTAAAATTAAACGAATTTTGCAAGCGTAAGCAGTGCAAAAGCAAGCAGTGCATGCCAGTTCGCAGCTGAGTTCAAGTTATCTTCCAGTCGAACGATCCCGACAAGAGCAATTTCAGGTGTTGTTACTGTAACAAATCTGTTCTTAAAATCAATAAATAAATCAATATTTAATAAAATATAATAAAATAAAATGTTTGATAATTTAAGAATAGTTTGCATATCTTTGAAAATTTTAAATGAATCATAATCATTTTATGTTTTACTAGTGGCAGTTGAGATATATTTTATGTATGTACATATGTGTTATTATGTGTGCATTTGAGTGGTATTATATATAGTTTTAAAGTACAATCCAGGTTCGATCCGAAGCGAATATCCATTATATCTTCAACTGCAAGTTGACAATGACAATAAACTTAATACAGCTCACATTGTAAATTATCTGATTCACTCCGCGGAAGCTAATAACTTTATACATTATATAAATACCGTTAAAATTAAAATTTGTAACTGGCACTTTGCTGCACCCGTTTGCAAAGAGAAAGGTTCATTTATAAAAGCGGAATTCTGCATGATGCAAAATCATTTTAAAGACTGCAACCGAACGAAACGGAAAAACATTATTGATATTAAGCTTCAAGAGAATCTCTTACAACAATATGAAAGTGATCATCGTTGCTGTGATTTCAATCCTGGCACTCGTATCGGCTCTTCCTCAGGTTGAACCCATTGGGGTAAGATCACCCTGCTAATAAATCAGGTTATAGAATAACACTTTCAACCATTCGCAGCGGTTTGCAATGACCGAAAATTTGGCAGCTCCCCCCGTGGATTTGAGCCAACCCATTATTTTATTGCCAGTGGCAACACCCATTACCGAAAACCCCCAAGAACCAAAACAAACATCCCGTCGTTTGATTGGCTAAATTTTGTACTTATATGATAATGTAATTGACCTAATTGTATCGGCGTATTATTTGTTTAAAGATTAAAAAAAGAATTATAATAATAATACAAATATTAAAAATATACGAAAGTTAAATTTTACAATGTTTTCGTTTCTATTTTTAATTTAAATATTTATTATTTAAGTATTCATTCAGTTACTCCAAAGTAAGGAAATGCATAAAAAAAAGCCGTAAACAATAATGTATGTAATTCAGTATTTAAATTTGTTTTTTTACAGTTTATAACTGGATTTTCGTACGAGAACACGAATAAACTGGTAAATCAAATGGCCAAAATATATTCAAATATATGCTTCAAAAATCGTTGAACACATAATTGTGTATAAATACTTTAAACGTCTGTTGGCCACTAATTTGACATTCCCTGTTGAAAAAATATTGTGTTGAGCTTTGAAGTTTGTTTAAGTTCATTGCGAGCTATGCACTGGAACCTCGCTGAAATTAATTACAATGACAATAATGTAAAACGTAATAACAATAATGACAATATAAACAAATTGCGCTAAAGTATTAAAAAATGGTTGGTGTCTTATTTTTTGAATTTTTTTAAATTTTTTATATATAAATATAAAAATATAATAGAATAACAAAGGCTGTTTGACTTAATAATGCCTAACGATTATGCTTGGCTTATGAATCTGGTTTTCCAAATCAATGATTTCTTATTAGTATTTTTCCAATTTTTGTTTACATTTTTTTTTTAAACAGTTTAATAAATTATTTAAAATAAAACAGGTTGGTTTTTAGTAAAGGTAAGAATGTGTCAATCCCAAAAAAAAAAAATTCGATAAGCTGAAAATCTTATTTTGCACAAGAAATGTTTTTTTGTTATTGGGATTCCCCTAAATTACATATTTTTCGCAATAGAAAATATCGAATGATAATTGAGATATTGAAAGAATAGTAAATCGTTACTGACCCAAATATCTAAAGTTATAATTAGTTTTGCCGAAACAATCAACAATGAAACTAAAAAAACAAGTAAGGAAGCTCTATATGGTACTATCCGACTAGGAGATACTCTGAACCCAGCTGCTAGCTAACCATATTAATAGGGATTTCCCTTCTCCTACCTGTTGCATAGATTTGCAGAAAACTAGTCCATTTTAAATGGGTTTAGGGTATACACATATTTAAATAAATTGGGACTCCCCATCGGAGTTAAATCTGTGATTCCCATTGATTTATATACAGAACAAAATATAATAAATGTTAGAAGCTTCTTGTCTTTTAATCAAATTTGTTTATTTCATGCAAAACAAGTTGCTGACTCGGATCTCTTCGAATAAAAAAACGTTAAATAAAAAATAAGCAAATACAATATGTAAAACAAAAGTTAAAAACAAATACATTTGGTTAATGCTTGTCTACATGGCACTAATTAGTGACTATAAATCCCCAAACCAGTCGACATTTTATGCCAATACACGTAGACAAATCGAACAGTTATAAACTTCCAGTTTTTGTATGGAAACACATATAGCTCAGATTTGTATTTGTGACATACAAATGCATATATTTATATCGGCCGAGTCGCGCTATCCGAGACTAGCTTATAAAGTTCGTATTTAACTTTTCTAATTAAATTTGCATGATAACGCAAAGTCGACGCCGATCGTTGCTTTAAAAGCGCAGACTCCGGCCACTGGGCATCGCATTAATATTGACGGATCGGCACCGAAAGGTTAGTGTCTAGAGCTAATACCAGAGAAGCAGTCACCTATATAGACTATACTGATCTATCCGAATACATTGGGCTCCAAGTGCTTAAAAACTTGAAAGAATAATGTGAAAGTGAATTTAAGTTTATAAATACAAAAGAATAATTATTTAATTAACAAGCAATGTTTTACATAACGCCGATAATGCAGCAAATCGGCTACTGTTGCTTGTCGCCGATGTGTTCGTCTTTAATCACCTCGATCTGATGAGGTGCAAGGTTTTCTGGTTTTTACCGGCTAATCGCTGCTCAAGTGAAATTTATAAAACAAATGAGACGAGTATTAACACATTCAACAGAGAAATATTAAAAAAAAAATAATAAAAATAAATAAAAAATAATTTTGTTTGTTTTACTGCGCTGCGCCTCNAAAAAAAAATAATAAAAATAAATAAAAAATAAATTTGTTTGTTTTACTGCGCTGCGCCTCTAATTAAATTACAAATTAAAATAAATTATACTTAATAAATACTTTATAGTTTATAATCACTCAATACTGGGAAATTTTCTCATAGCAAAAAGTACTAAATAATAATTAAGTAAATTTGTAACCACTTTAACACTAATCATCAAATTATAAATGATTGTAAATTATAATTAATTTTAATTTATTTTTGTTTACAGCTCATCATGAAACTGGCGCTTATCCTTCTTCTATTTGTGGCACTCGCCTCCGCCCAGTTTGGCGGCTTTGGCGGCAACTTCGGCGCCAATCTTGGTGCAAACCTGGGAAATGCCGCAAATCGACTCCAGCAAAGCGTCTCGAACATCGCCAGCCGCATACCCTCACCTCCGGTACTCTCGAATGTGCAGAACTTTGGTGACTTTTTGGTAAGTCCGCAGACCTTTTGAGTAACTAAATCGTTAGACCAACCTTCCCACAACCTATCCAAGGCACAATCGGGCAAATCCTATGTCTCAGCGGCAGATCGGCAACTTCGCGAGGGCATCTTCAGTGGCCGCAAGGCGTTAGTGGATGCCAAAAACGCGGCTTTCCAAAGCGGCGCCTCAACTTATGAACTGGCCGTTAATGCCTTTGCTGACCTCACGAACGCAGAGTTCCTCAAGCAGCTGACCGGACTGAGGAAGTCCTCGTCCGGAGAGTAAGTCACTGGATATGAACAAACCACTTTTGTGATCTTTCTAACTTCTCGTCCGGCTTGCAGGCAGAGTGCGAAGGCTCATCGGTTGGCGCCCAAACTGGCCTCGAATGTGCCCCTGCCTGAGTCCTTCGACTGGCGTAAAAAGGGCGGCGTTACGCCCGTCAAGTTCCAGGGAGAGTGCGGCTCCTGCTGGTCGTTTGCCGCCACGGGCGCCATCGAGGGTCATGTGTTCCGGAAAACGGGCAAGCTGCCCAATCTGTCAGAGCAGAATCTAGTCGATTGTGGCAAGGAGGATCTCGGTCTGGCCGGCTGCGACGGCGGCTTCCAGGAGTACGCCTTCAATTTCATAGCACAGCAGGACGGCATTGCTGTCGGCGACAAGTATCCCTACTTGGATAAGAAGGGCACATGCCAATATGCGAACACCTTGTCGGGCGCCCAAATCACCGGATTTGCTGTTATCCCGCCAAAGGACGAACAGGCTATGAAGGCGGTGATTGCCACGCAGGGACCCCTCGCCTGCTCAGTGAACGGACTGGAGAGCTTGCTCCTGTACAAACGTGGCATTTACGCGGATGAGGAGTGCAACAAGGGCGAGGTGAACCACTCCATTCTGGTCGTTGGCTACGGCTCTGAGGGCGGCCAAGATTACTGGATTGTCAAGAACTCGTGGGACAAAACCTGGGGCGAAGACGGCTACTTCCGCTTGCCACGCGGCAAGAATTTCTGCGGAATTGCCACAGAATGCAGTTATCCCGTTGTTTAGAATCTTAATTTTACAATACAAAAATTACTAATTTTTTAATACAAAAAGCTGTTCCAAAATCACAGCAAATAAATTTTTATGTAATAATACTCGGGAAATGTTTACAGAAAATTATTTCAAAATTTCATATAGAAATACTATTAAGCATTTTTCATTTTTATCATAAAAGGGTTTGTACATATTGCTAAAAATGCTATTTTTATAAATCTCACATAATGAACATTACGCTAAAATCTGGTAAACTTCTTTAAATATCGAGCAAATTTCGGCCATGCTACCAAAATGCAAAACTGGAAAAATATGACATTTTCAAGGTCACTGTTAACAGAGTAGCTTGCGATCTGGTGTAACCGGACTGCAACTATCCTATTTTGCATGTTTACAGAATCTATCTTTTATTCGCCCCAAAAATAGAAAATTTTAATTTATTTATATATAAAGTTACTTGGAATCATGCTATTACTGAAATTTATAAGCTACTTACCAGTTTTTAATTATGCGTATATTATTTTAAAAATATTGCCTCGTTTAGGCAATATTTTACTGTTTAATTTGTGACCTACTAATGCTGATTGCTTAGATTGTTGTTTGCTCAGAACTTAAATATATTCAGTGCAGTAAAATATGCCTTCAGTGTTTACATCAGAGCTATAAGATAATAATTATTACTTGATTATTTTCTCCTCATCCAAATGCAGTAAACAAGTTTTAAATCAGTCAGCCATGAATACAGCATTGGGAACAGTTTGTCGCGCGCTCACGTAATAGTGTTGTAAAATAAGTTCATTTCGTGAACCGGTTATTTGATCTCGGATTCTGCTGTTCACTCATTCGTGAACAACCCAACACTGTTGGTGTGGGAAATAAGTAAATAAATAAATAAAAATAAAAAGTCGTTTGCAAACTGTTCAATTAGAAGCGAAAACAAGCAATTGATGTGCAGTAAAATGAGGATGCCATAATTAATGCTAATTGTGCGTCGATTGGAACGCAAATACCCAATGTTGTTCCTGCAGGTGTGTAGTTAAAATTAGTTCTAACAAGACAGACCCCGGGCCCAACCCACTTTTGGAAAGTGGTGGGCGTTGTCACCCCGCTGTCACAAGGCTGTTCTCGATCTCATCGCTAACAATCCCATTGTGCACCGATTCTGAATAATAACTGTGTTCAATGCTGGTATGTGTTGCCTAATCGTCAAATTCCGATTGCCCATTGCAGAAATGTGCTTGCTAGTCTAGTACATTGACAATATTCCAAAGAATCCCCCAGGGTCATATGCATTTTACCAATACAAAGCCAACATCTCCACCTAATTGCCATCCCCACTTGACTAACTGATTAATCGAAAATGGACGAAGACATAATGAATGCAGTAGAATCTCTCTTCGGCAAGGATGTCAAAATTGTCGACTGCGAAACATCGTCCTCGGTCCAACAGGAAGAGGTACTGCTGATAAATGGAGTGCCGGTTAAATTGGATGGCCTGCCGGCCGACGACGCAAGTGCCATTAAGAGCGCACTACTCGATGGACAGATGCCGGCAGTGGAGCACTTAAATCAGCTGCTCTTCCGTGCCGGATTGGCTCAACAGCCCATTGAAGTGGAAACGTCGCTCACCGTTAAGTCATCGCTGACGACCACCGAGGAGGTATTGGTCTCCCGCAACGGACAGGTGCTTGACGAGCGAACCGTCGAAACCAAAGAGCACTTCAATCATCAGTCGCACCAGAAGGAAATCTGGCAGCCAGTTAAACAGCACAATGCATTGGCGCGTGCGACGCCAGAGAACGCACTCAGGTATCGAACAAACTCGAATTCCACGTTTTCTTCACAGACCACAACAGATGGCGAGCCCAATCGAACTGGAGACCGGCTGGGTCGCCAATTGAATCAAACATTTTCGAATGCCTCGCTCATGTCGAGCAGCTCTGCAATAAGCGACTCGGATCAAGTGATTGGCTCCACCTCCAATATGTCCACTGCCACAACGCGGGGCGAGAAGAGCTCAAATATCAGCAGCTGTGACTCGGGTCACGACGGCATCTTTCACAGTGTCTCGATGAGTGCGCCCTACATGCAAAGCCACGTGCGTGACACTCAGACAGATTCTATGTACTGTGACATTCCCAGCTCGGCAGACGAGGCTGATGCGGCATCAGTCGCTATGCTGGTAAGACACATAATAACCAACTAACTAACTGGTCATCTATAATAGCCGCATTACTTTGCAGAGCACACACTTGCAGATCACTGAGCCTTGTGACGTAGCTAACAATTGCCAGACAACGTCGGACTATGCCAAAGACTTGCCAGCTGCTGGAAATTTAAGCACGCTAGTCACGCTTATGGTTACCTGCAGAAACGAGGATCTGCAGTTTGCATTTCTACTCTGTGCCCGCTTGTTTGTGCCAGTGCAGGAGCTGCTGTCGAAGATCATCCAGCAGTGCCACGGACAGGAAGAGGAGCTCCTGCGCCTGCTTGCATTCTGGCTGCGCATATGTGCCACCGATTTTCGCAACGAAGCACTGCTCCAGGAACTGCGCAAGCAAAGCGATCAGAGCGAAGCTTTTAGTGCTTTTCTTGATGGCATTCCCGAGTCAATAAACCGACTGGACGCGAGTCGACGCTCCCAACTGCAGTATTTGTTGGTCAAACAAGCCTCGGCCAGTTCATTGGGCCGGCAGAGCAGTATTAAAACGCTGAAACGTTTCGCCACAAATATTTACAAGACGGACAATGTGCTGAGCAAGTGCAGCAGCGCATTTGAACTGGCTCATCAGCTGTATGCCATCGAATATGCCTACCTCTCGCAGATACGTCTGGAGGAGTTTGTCGAATTGATAATCTCAGGAGAGTATAAAACCTGCATGTCGCAAACAAAGGCTAGCACATTAGGTTCCAGCTGTAGCTCGGCGAAGCAACCCGAGGTTAGCATAGGAGCCTATGTGCAATGGTTCAACCAACTCTGTCATTTGACAGCGACGGAGATACTCAAGGTGGGTGTTTCGCCGACAAATCCAGATTACTTTATGTTCATCTATTTCGTTTATCACAACAGCTTGGAAAAAAGTCTCAGCGCGTGCAGATGGTTGAGTTCTGGATTGAAACCGCCTTGGAGTGCTTTAATACGGGAAACTTTAACAGCTTAATGGCCGTTTTGACAGCTCTAAATATGACTGCCATATCACGGCTAAAGAAAACGGTAAGGCTCCAGTCTAAGCGTACGAATTTGATTATAAACTATTTCGTTTGCAGTGGTCCAAAGTGGAGACAGCGAAGTTTGAGGGCTTGGAGCATCAAATGAATCCCAGCCCAAACTTTCACAACTACCGCTCGGCCATGAAAGCAGCTATTTGGCGATCCGAGCGCGAAACGGCCAACAAAATTGAGCGTGCCATTATCCCATTCTTTTCGCTCTTTCTAAAGGATTTCTATGCCATTAACGAGAGTCATGAAACCAGGTTGACACTGAGTTCACACTTGATAATAATGATACTAAAAAATTCATATTTTTAGACTCACCAACGGGTACTTTAACTTTGAAAAGTTAACACTCCTCGGCACAGAGCTGCGGAACTTTTATAAATGCCAACAACTGGATTGTCCATATGAGCAGGTGGAAACTGTTGTGGCCTATTTGCAAAAGGCAGAAGTTTTTACCGAGGACCATCTGTTGAAGTCCTCCTATGAATGCGAATCGCCGGACGGCGCTGAAGAGAAGGATAATTACAAAGCGCTTAAAGCTACAAAATAAACGAACTAATTATTCGAATTATATAATAAAAGGACAATTTTGGGTGAATATCGCATCGAGCCTCACCCAAAACTTCCATATAGGATGCACACAAGTTTTTGTTGATACTTCCATGTTTAAATTTTCACTTGCAGCGCAATAACGATAATAATTAAACACGGAAATCGCAATAGTATTTGTTAATTTGTACTTAAGTCTTTAGGGTACATATACACACACATATTTACTCGATTGTAAGCAATAATTTGGCGTTCAATTAGAAGTTCCAATAAATTTACATACAATCTATAACAAAATTTGGGTTAATTTCGTCATTTGGTTAATTCTTTTTTGATATGATAAATGAATTAAAATTTCCATCAGGATGTTGATATTTATATGAATGATTTAAAAACAATTTGAATTGGCAGCCTTGATTTATCCTTAGTATACGCTCCAGCAAGCCCCTCTTGAAGAACGTATGATTTCATGCAACAATTACAAGTTAAAAAATATAAAAGAAGCTTTTGTTAAATTATTTACAAATATAATATAAAAACCCTTTATCACTAGGAATATAAGCTTCAAATCTTCACCAAGATTACATAAATTTAGGAAAGAATATAAAGGTATATTACAAGCATTTTTTTAAGCATTCGTTTTGAATGGGTATTTTTTATTAACGTATGGTAGCAAACTTTTGAAAGTCGATGGTTCCGAACTTCCCAAACAGCTCCAGAGGATAATGCTTGCCTTCGCCTCCGCAGGGGGCGTGGACGCGAATTTGGCGCATGTGAGTGTCGCGACCGTTCTGATGATTCGATATGACGGCAATTTGCAGCATGAAGGTGCGCAGCGACTTGACATTACCATCCTTAATGGGTATTTGCACCCAACCATTTGGCTCTGTTAGGTCGATTACCTGCAGCTCCTGCAGATCATTGAAATTTGTGCCGGAGCGAATGGAAATGCGTGAAGGTGTGTAACTCTCATCCAGCTTGTAGTCGGTGTATATGTAGATCTGGCTGATGCTGGTGCGCTTGTGGAACTGTATGTTGACCAAGTGAGGCAATTGACCGTCCGACTGCCAGTAGGTGTCCATGATGTTGTCACGTAAACGTTCTACGCCAAAACCTGCTCGGTAGAAATTTGGCTTGAGAGACGCTTTTGTTTGAATATCGAATACGACTTTACCCGGCTTGCAGGAGGACAAGCTCCAAACAGCCTGTGCACCCACTTCTCTGACATAGCCAAGTCGTTCTTCGGCAAGTGGATCCTCCTCGCAGTTAGCTGCTGGTTTGGCTGTGGATTCTTCATCTATAATGGCCGCCATACTTTTAGCACAGTGTTTTTTTACAAAGGTAAACAAAGACTCAAATGTTATTTAGCTCCGTTTGACATTTTCCCAGCCAGTCCATTTTGTTTCAGTTTCCAACACTGTCGCGAACCCATTACAGCTGTGAGCATTGTCAACAAACGGCTCGCAAACGTTTTACAACACACCACCAGCAACGCACATGTGTAAGCATCAGCAATAGAAAACAGAGTGAATTATGGTGCGGAAACTGAAATATCATGAGCAAAAACTGCTCAAAAAGGTAGATTTCATCACATGGAAAGTCGACAACAGCAGCAACGAGAACAAAGTCCTCCGTCGTTACCACATACAGAAGCGTGAGGACTACACCAAGTATGATGCACTCACCACGTTCATATCCATTTGTATTTTAATACCGATCCGTTTTTTCAGATATAACAAGTTGTCGCGGGAAATAAGAGATCTTGCTGAAAAAATATCTAGACTTGACGCAACAGATCCGTTCAAGGCGGAGGCAACTGCCATGCTCATGCAAAAACTGTATGCAATGGGCGTTTCCGGCGATCATCTCAGCTTGGAGACCGGCAGCAAAATATCTGCAAGCCACTTTTGTCGTCGCCGTTTGCCCGTGGTGATGGTGAAGCGTGAGTACAATCTATCATTGTGCATGGATTGGGTGATATATCTAAATGTGTGAACAACAAATTGTTTTCAGTAAGAATGTCGGAGTCTCTGAAACATGCCACCGACCTCATCGAGCAGGGCCATGTTCGCGTAGGCCCAGAAATGGTTAAGGATCCGGCGTTTCTTGTCTCCCGCAATTTGCAAGATTTCGTGACCTGGGTCGATGGATCGAAAATTAAAGAGCATGTACTTCGCTATAATGACATGCGCGATGACTTCCAAATGTAGAATAGACTTTACTTTATGTTTATAATTAAAGAAAAATATATTGATATAAAACGCACAATTCTAAATTTAATATCAATTGAGTAAGGCTTTAAGATCATCACAATTAAAGCAAAATTCAAATGTGAATTTCGCATTTCTCAGGTCTCAAGAAACTATCAAATTGTTAAGTAAACAGATCTTTTATAGTAATTTGTTAAATTATCAATTTTAATAACTTTATTACATTTCATATAATAATGTTTAGATCGCATTAATATAATTTATTATATTGACGTCTTCACGTCAAGGGCGCAACAACGCCGACACACAATTATAGTACATACATATATAAACTCGTTTCTTGACCAACCCTTGCACTTCTCCTTTGCTACATGGCCGATGCCCCATTAATATCCTTTTGATTATGGCGGAACACAATTTATGCCTTATTAGTTTGTCACTTATGTTAATTTGTTCGATTATTGATTAAAATATTGTAGAGGCCTTTTAAGAAATTAATCATTAAAAATAAATATAACAAAAGAAGCATTAGTTTAACGCAATATAAACGGTAATACGAAAATAAGTTTAAAAAACTGTTTATTTTTTGTTTTATTCATGTATGCATATGTCAATAAAAAAACATGTGTGAAATTAGAGACTAAGGTGCACGGTTGAGCGGCCTAAAAAGTGTAGTAGAGGTTTTAAAACAGTGGATAGATAATAATTCCTATAATGTTGATGGCAGTTATACGCTAACAAGTTGAAACATCTTTTTTAAGGCCTTACCGCTACGCTTTCCAGTTTCCTTAGCCATGCGGACAAAAGCGTGAGAAGCCAATCCCGAAAATATTTAAAATACATTTAATAAACGACTTAAAAAAAAGCGGTTTGAAAATAATCGATTTGTGTAATACAATCTACGAATTTTAGAGTCCGACTGCGTTGTCATTAGAGCATCTGACTGTGTAATGAAATACATAAGTGAGTGTATTTAATAATGTAAATTAAACACGATTAGTATTTCCATAGAGTTTGTACAACAAAGACAGCTTAAGGTGTCACCAGTTAAAAGTCTTTTTTTGTTTATCAGTTTGTTGCATAGGTATTATGTATGTATCTTTTAAATATTAGTTGTATTATTCCTTTTTAAATTTGCATAAAAAGTAAATATTAATAGGTCTTAAAATAAATAGCTAGTGGCGTTAAAATTAGTGTCGACTGGCGAAATTGTTCGGAGCCCTTGACAGCGGCCTCACAATCCCGCTGATGCCAAAGGGCAACAAAATTTCGCATAAAAAAACTTCATAACAATTTAAAACAAATTAATAAAATAAAGATTTTCTACAATATCTGTTGTTCCTTTTCTTTGAATTTTCATTTCGGTGTGTGTGTGTGTGTGTGTGTATGTGTTCGTGTTGTGTGAAATAAATTTAAAGTTATCCGTAGGATATTATTTTGGCTTTTGTGTCTGGAGTTATTCTATTGTTTTTTGTTTTTCCTGCTTCTATGCTGTATACATTCAAAGTAAACATTGTATCGCATTGTATTGATCAATACAATATTTATGTAAATTCCAATTTGTTGCAGTCGCTCAAACGTGTGCAATTAGTTATTAAGCCATAATATGCCGTACCCTGCCCAGAGTCCCGCCCAATACCGAAGCACTGCATTCAGTCGGTGCTGTATTACAACATTTAATTCTGTTTGCTTTCGCAGCAGTTGATTTAAGGTTGCAGAATAGTAGTAGCTTTGGGCCAAGTTGCGCCAAGCGCTCGATGCAGTTGCTGCTCCATACTCGACTTAAATCACAAGCGCCATGTCCTTTTTGCTGGGCAACTGCACCCGCTTGCCCTGCCACAGCGAGTTGTGTATTGTGAAGGCGTCTATCGTGACGGTCAGGTGCTTCGTGTGCACCTGTGAGAAGCATTTGCCACCTGAGTTGTATCTAAAACAAAAAAGGAGTCAAACATGCGTTACTCGCAATGATCATAAATCGAAAAACAGCACACACACTCACTTGAAGAACTTATCAAACATGACTTCGTCGACTTGACTAGGTCCCGTGCCGTACAGTTTCGTCACCTGATCCGTCTCCGGCACGTAACTGTAAAGGGCGCGGAATTGACAGCCCGCGTCACGAAAGAGTACAAGGAAGTGTTTGGCCTCCGAGCGCGCGATCTTCTCGAGCACTTTCTGTTTGGCCTCACGGTTCACGGCGCCAGGAAAAACACAATACTCAACGGCGTTCAGTATAATACCGCGATTCGATTTGGCCGCTGGTTGTTTGTACAGTTTTGGACCTGCGAATCAACACAATTTATCAGTACCACAACTGGAAATATGAATTTGACTATTGTGGATTTCTACTCGGTGTTAATGGCAAGCTATTTATACAAAAAAAAAGAGGTTACAATTTTTCTTTGAATTCTAGGCAAACTAGTTTACGTGCGAATTGAGCATACAAAACTGCAAGGCGGATAATTCAACTGAAATTAAAGCTACAGGTCGCACCTTCCGAAATTCTTTCATTGGTCTGACGTAGCGGATTTGAGGACCTGTAGCATACGGGGATCCTTCAAAGCGTTATATATCAATGTTAACCAATTCATTAAATTTCCGGAATCTTGTTTGTTTATATTAGATTGGCAGAAAACCCCGTTTTAACATTCAAACAGAAGTTACCTTATTTAATGAAAATAGAACTAAAGAAATATTTTTTTTGGAAAACGAAAATTCTATAGTTTCATATAACGTAATGAATGACCCTCTTTCTTTTTTTTTTACTGAATATTGCTATTTTATATATGCAAAAGTACTTACATTTTGAACTAACTAAACTAAGTGATTAGCAAATGCAAAACATTCCAAAAAAATTAAATAAATAAAACAAAAATATATTTAAAAAATCATATAAAAACTTAGGATTAGAATTGCTTGCAATTTTGCATTTGTTTTCAATTTCATTTTCAAGTTTGCAAATGTGAAGCGGTTAATTGAGCCAATCGGGGTTAATTTGATTTGAATTTTTGTTTGCAGTATTATAATATTACTATAATACGATATAGAGGACATCTCGGTTTGACTATCGAAATCGTGGATTTGACGACGCAACGGAAGAACGAATGGATTGCAATTGCTTCGAGAAACGCGCGCACATACAAAAATTGTCGCAGTCCCTATGTACACAGGTATGTACGTTTGTACATCAAAACTCAGATTTTATGTATGTCGTTAAATCATATATGTATGAATTTCAATAAAATGGAAATGTGGGCATGTTATAGAAGACGAAACGAATACCAATTGGTATGGTTGCAAAAGAACAACTGAACAATGAACAGAATGAAAAAAAAAAAAAATAAAGTATAACAAGTGATGTACAAATGATGTATGCAGAACCAATATGGTATGGTGTATGTATGTACGATTATGATGGTTGTTGTGAATGTAAAACTGAGGATTCTTTGTTACTAAGTACAAACCCGAGTATTCCATGATAGCGTTCGCAGTTAAAGACGTATCGCTTGATCCATCATCAAATCCGCGACGCTTCGATATCAAACCTGGCGGCAAAGAGCCTGGTCCAGAGGGAGATGGCAAATGCCTACCTGATCCCGCCATTCCTGGTGACGGTGCGCGCCGCGGCGGAGTGGCCCGTCCCAGTCCCGAATCTGTGTCTAACCGGTAAGCGGGGTAGATCGGGTAGATCGTTCATCAATCATCATCGGTCATGCATGCATTGATGCAAAACAAAGCAACACCATCAACCACAGCCAGTCAGAGCGACAGAGGGGGTGAGAAGAGAGACAGAGAGCAGGGCAACAGTGTCAGAGTTGCCATCCATGCAGTTATTTCATACGGTTGATGCATTCACAATTAGTTATTCGTTATTTGCCACACGATGATGTCGATGGAAGCGATCGAGCGATGAATGGTTTTGTTATTGCATTTATCGATTTAGTTTTAATAGATTTTTTTTTTGTTTGTTGTTGGTTAATTTTTCACATTTGTTGTTAATTCAAGAGTTCGGGAGTTTGTACACAAGTTTTGAATTGAAAGAAACAAGAAATAAAAGAGAATGTGTGCATTGAATTTAGTAAAACAATTTTGTAGATCGTTCAATGTAGAATATACAAGTTAAGGCCTAAATATGATCTGTCTGAAGTGCGTAAGTTTGCGAATGTGTTATTTGTGTGATTCGATGTGCAGGCATATTTGTTGTGTGCGGGTATATATGTGTGTGAGTTAATTCACAAAATTTCAGGACGACAAAATTGAATAAATGACTGTTCCTGTTCCCCAACCAGAACCACAAAATTGCAACCAGCAACTGGCACTCAGTTGCTTTGGCTGACTTAACAGATTGAGAATTATAAATGCCGCCACCGCTTCCTTAGTCATAGAAAAACGAATCATTCAGCGAAAGAATTCAAATAGAGAAACTTTAAAAAACCATAAAACACGTATTTAAAATGATAATAGAAAAAAAATTTAGAAATTCAAATGAAAATTAATATATTTTAATTAGTCTCACTGAAATACTTATACTTGAGCTTTACTGTACTGATAATTGAAAAATGATAAAAAAAATATTAATTACTTGCAGAAATATGCGTTAAGAGTAATGCACTTAAAATTTTAGTAATATATAGAAAGAAATAAGCCTTAATATTTTAGTTTTATTCCGCAAATTAACGACTAATTTATTTTACGATCTTTTACTTTACTTTAGTTTACTTTCCAGAAAGTTTAGAATGATCTACTCAATATATTACAATTAATATGGATAAGTAGTCACTATCCTTTCTGCATTACTCTTAACTAATACGTTAAATAAAATAATAGAATACAAATGAAAAAGAATTGAAATTAAGTGATTTTTTAAAGACAACGATACAACAAAAAAATATTGCATTTTTACCAGTAAATATAATTGAAATAAGACTAATTAAATAGTAAATGAAAGAAGCTGCCACCGATGCATTTAAGACAAAGACAATGGAAAATCATAATTACTGCATTAGACCAGAACCAATAGACAAAAGTATCGTTTAATCTATCACACAAACAAAACATGAAGTAGCAGTAGGAGAAAAAGTTTAATAGAAATAGAGTAAAAGTAAAAGGCAAGCAGCTGTTTTTTTTTTTTTTTTTTTTGGTTTTTTTTTGTAGCTGTGAAACGCTTCTTACCGCACAAATTCATTAGCGAATTGGACTTTCGGCCACGGAAATTAAGTGTGCTCCCCTTAGCAACTGATATACGCGACAGGGTGCGGCCCCGTTCGACGGCTGGCTCTGTAAAAAGTGGCACCACGGAGACACGCGAGAGCCGGGTGCATAAATCGAATATGGATCAAGTTCAGTTTTCTTACAGTTTAAAAATAACACAAAAAAAATGAAATGCATTTGGTAAACTAGACTTAATCGACTTTTAAATTTAAACCTTTGACCCAAATTCAGAAGTAAGGTTAACAAATTAATCAATGTTTTTTTTGTATGTCCAGAAAACTTCCGTGTGAATTATCCCTAGTGTGCATTTGCTTACAGGATGTGCGCTGGCAGTTAGTATTTAGTATTTGGTAATATTTAAATTGGTTCAACTTGCTTTTGGTAAGGATATGTTAAATATGGGCTTGTTTATATAACTTAGTAATAGTTTTTAGTAGTTCGAGTGACTTAGCGTGAGTTAGCTAGTGCTTAGCACGCCTAATTTATTTTTAATAATAAAAAAAACTTTAAAAAATAAATCGTGTTAATCAGCATTAAGGGACTAGGAAAGTCCAAGCCAACAAATTGTTGTTGTTGTGGGAATTTTTTGCTGCTGTTAACACAAACTGGCCAACAAAAGCAAGAGTAGAAAAACAAGAAAGAAAGATAACAAAAAAAAACTTATTACTTGTTACCCAGCACCAACCTCTGGAAGTTTTGTACGATCCCCGTCGTCCAATCGGAGTTGAACTTGTGCTGGGATAATCATCGGGGGACTCTGTTGAACGAGATTAGTAGTTATGGCTTATAAATTAAGTTCTCGACCCAAATCAGCTAAAGTGCACTTAACTAAGTATTAAACTAAGTATTAAATCCACAATTCCCCTAAACCAAAATAAATAAACAAAAAGAGTACTATGTAAAATAATCAAATACCAGTCAAGAGGCGCATGCTTAACATAACTAAAATAATATAAACAATGAAATGAAATGAAATGAAAACAATAGAAACATAAATTACCTTTAACTGTGAGGGAGTCTTGCGAGCCCCTATAAAAATCTCTTTTCATTGAATTTGAACTGAGTTGACCGTAGCCTGTACAATTTTTAGAGCCAATCAGGTTTTAAAGGAAAACAAAAAGTCAACAAATTAGCAAAACAAAGACAATTACTAAAATTAAAAAATAACAGCAAACTCTTCAAATTTCGATATGCCGAAATTTACACACGTACAAACATTATACACAATTAACTAGGATTCTTGGGAAATATATGTTAATTGGAGAAAAAAACACAGTTGAGAAATCAAATGTCGGAATTTAAAAGGCAATTTCACAAATGGCACAAATTGTAATTATTTTACAATATTTTTGTGTAATATCTTGGAGCAGTAAATAGCTAAACTTTTAAATTCGACTGAGATTTCAAATTCCTGATCAAAATGTAGTATTTAAACCTTTTCACAGACATGGTTAAGGTAATTTCCAAGTGTTTTGTGTGGTCCAAAGAATCCTACGCTTGTTATACTCTTGTGAATACTGTTGTTGTGTGTGTTTCAAGGCTAAAAATAAAGCCATAATTTGCAGGAGTTCAACGGAACGCTCACCGGTTAGGTTTGAACTGGAGCCCTTCTTTCCCCGGCTGGAAAGGCTTGAAGCCTCACTGATATCCACACTGGCATCGTCGACATGGATGGTTTTGGGCCGCGGCCTGGTCACGCGTTGCTGTCTAAGACGCGGCGTAGACGCGTTCGATGACTGTGGCTGCAGTTTTACATGCAGATCGGGCCGGTCCAGAGTTTTACCCTGCAACAAAGTGGATTAGTATTAAATATCAATCGTTATTTTTGTTTGGCTGGACTCACTTCTCGCTCGGCCTCTTCGATGGCTTTCTTTAGTCTATGTTGTTCCAATATGGCTGCACGCCGCGCCACTTGCTCCTCCTTTTTGCGCGCGCGCTCCTCCTCCTTTTCCCGTTCTTTTTCCCGTTTCTGGGATGCCTCAATCTCCTTTCGCGCCTTCGCCTCCTCTTGCTGCTGTCGGCGCTGCAGCGAAAGCAACATTATCTTCTCTTTTCGACGTTCCATTTCATCCACAGATTCCTAAAAAAAATACAAAATATTATATTTGAAAATATTTGTCTATTTTGATCTGTTCTTACCGGATCCAGATTGGTCGCATCGACGCCAATGACTAGGGCCTTGTTCTTGGCCGCCTCGGCGCTGCTGATGCTATGCTCCGACCTGAGCCTCGAGGGCGAGAGCGGCTGTTGCTGCAGCTGCTGCGGCGGCTGATTGGTGAGGTCCTCCAGGTGTCGGCGCTCGTGGACATTGGACTCGGACGCTGACGCGGCTATTTGGCGCAGCTGGATGGGCGGCTCGTCTGTGTATTTGTTGTAGGTCGCGTTGCCGGCGATGGTATTGTTTTGGCCGCCGGAGAACGAGTGGTTGCTGTGCCTGGAAGCGGCGGCCATTTTGGCCTCCTCGCTGGCAGAGTTGTTGCTGTTGTGCAGTTGACTTAGCGATTCACGTTTAAGGACAACCTGGTTGTCCACACTATCCCTGTTGGGCTCCTTCTTGGGCGACCTCTTGGCGCGCAGCGGCGGCTTTGGTCGTTTCGGCTGGTCGTTGTCGAAGGATATGTAGAAGCCCTTTTCAGGCCGCTGCTCCTCGCCGCTACCGCCACTGCCGCTGCCGCTGCCACTGCCACCGCCGGCACCACCGCCTCCGCCAGTGCTCATACCACGCGGATCCTGGAAGCTGTTGGCCTGTATGGAGGGGCGCGAGGGCGAGGGTATGCGGTAAGTGAGATTGCCGCTGGTGATGTTAAGCTTATTGGAAATCAGCTCGCCACTGTCGTAATCCTCCGAGCTGCTGCCGCGTCCGCTGTGCGCCGCCGGCAGCTGCTGCTGCTGCTGATGCTGATGATGAAGGCGTTGCTGCTGCTGCGCCACAAAATCGGAAATGCGAGTCGATTGCATGGACTCAATGATGTTGCGCTCCAATTCGTCGACATCCTCCTCATCGCCGATGAAGCAAATACTCTGTGGCGCCATCATGTCCTCGTGCTGGCCCATTCCCATGGGCTGGCCCATGTTGCCCTTCGGCGAGCGATTGTCTCGCAGATTCGTCAGCGATTGCTGGCGCTGCACGCCGTTGGCGCTGCCACTGCCACCACCGAGTGCCCGCTGACTGTGCTGCGGCGAGGACTGCACCTGAAACAGATGCTGCAGCTCCCCGCCGCCACCGCCGCCGCCGTTCTGATGCAGCACGAAGCCCTGAGACACGCCAGCGCTAGAGGGCGGCCGATTTGGCCAGTTTTGCTGCTGCTGTTGCATCTTCTTCTGCGTTTGCCAGGCGTTAACGTCTAGCATGGGCTGCTGCTGTTGTTGCTGCTGCTGCTGTTGTTGTTCGTAGGCAGCCGCTGCCGCCGAGTGCGCCCAGGTGCGACGCTGTGGATGTGCATGCGGCTGGGGCGGGGACTCGTGCAGATAGAAGTGATTCGGCGGCTGGCCGTACTCATCGTAGACGCTGTTGCGCTGCTGTTGGTGCTGCTGCTGCGGATGCTGGTACTGCGGCATCGGAGGCGCTCCGTAGGGCGAGTGATTGTTGTAGGGCGCACCGTTGTCGCTGTAGAGGCTCTGGGGCTGCATGTAGTGAGTGGGCGGCGACATGTACTGGCCCTGCTCGTTGAGGTACTGCATTGGAGGCATTTGCATGGGCTGCTGGAGTGGGTGCTGCTGCTGCTGTGGGTGCTGGTGGTGGTGCTGCTGCTGCTGGTAGGGATCGCGGCTGGGCGGACGAGAGTTGTAGGCGCTGACTGATGCGTTAAAGGCCTGCGGAAGATGCGGTGATGAGCCAAAGCTTTGCTGCATGGGTCGCTGCTGGTAGTGATGCTCAGCCAGATGCTGCTGCGAGCCATACGTTTGCTGCTGTTGGTGCGGTTAGCGGGGGGTGGAAGCACAAAAAACAATAATCACACACGGTTAGTCGAAGGAACGAACAAGGGAACAAACAAAATGCAGACAAAATGTAACAAAAGAGCAAAAAAGAACAAACCGAAAAGCATTTCTGTTAATTTGACAATTTTGGCGGATGCGAGGTGCGATGTGGCGCTTACCTGATTTAGCATGTTGGCGATTTGCTGCGCCTGCATCAGCTGCTGCGCTTGCAGATGCTGCGCCTGCATTTGGCTCTGCTGCGTTGCCAGCCGATGGATATCCTGCTGGATATCCTGCAAATTCATGTTCATAATGGCGATGCTTTGCTGTTGACATTTTCCACGCATCCACGACCAAGGTGTTAGGTGTGTTAATGTGTGTGTGTGTGTGTTTATGAGTGTGTTGTGTTGTGTACAATTGTTATTTTTATGTCGAAGCAACCACGAACACAAAAAGAAACGCAATGGAGGGGAAGGGAGTATTGAAACGAGAGAGACAAGCGAATTAACATTTATCCTTGGTTAGAACAAGCTCGGAGTGGACACATTGAGATGCAAAAGTTCTGATGCTCAACTGAACTCACTTGGTATTTGTCCATGTCGGCTGGATCAATTTCGGGCGTGCGCTTCGAATCATTGCTCATGGTCTCCCACTTTAAAACGTCGGGACACGACTCCAAGTCCTCCTGAAATCGATATTCACACAATTAATAAATATAAGAAAGAAAAATACAAAAAATTCTGAGACTCCCAAGTTCGAACATTTTAAAGGATTACTAAGGATCAGTAATTAAGTCTCTGTTTCAAACTTCAAACTATGATCTTCTATTAAAATGCTATTACTACCTGACAAACCTTCTCCTGGTGTCGCAGCACGGCCATTTCGATTTTGCGCTTGTCCTGCTCAATGCGGCGGCGTTTCTCCTCCAGTTTCATCCGCATTGTGGATAACTTGGTCGCATTTTCTAGCGAGCGCAACTCATCTTCACAAATATCCAACTGCCAGGCCGCCGGACTCGCTGGCATGCTGCTAGTTGAGGACTTACGCACGGGCGTGCTCTCCGGATCATATGCACTCGACCTGGCGTCGTTGTAGTGCTCGGCACTCGAGTAGTCCCTATCGATGGAATGTTGCTTATTGCGCGTCGGCAACGGACTGCCCGCGTTCGACAGGTTATGCGCCGAGACCGTGGGCACATTGTCGGCACTGCTAACAAATGGAGAAATCATAGTCAGTATTATCAACAGAATTTGATCTTTAAGAAAAACCAACTACCTAGCCTGTCGATGCATTGAAAACTTTTCCGTTTCACGGTCCTGCTTCTCGGAACCCGAATCCGTATCGTAGCCTATTTGTAGCGTACCCCGAGCATCTGCGATTGAGGAACGAACTGCGACGGCGGGCTCTGCAATTGCAAAAAGTATTTAATGAATGTCTGCTAAATAAAATTGCTATATTAAAGTACTCACCCACACTGGTGTTGGATAGCTTACGTTCCCTGTCGCGTTCGCGCTCGTATCGACCCAGCGTATTCAGTTGATCCTGTGAGCCGCCAAAGTTCTCAATTGTCAGCTGCGAGTCTTCACTGGAAGAGTTTCGTCGAGAGCGGCGACCTGAAACATTATTTATTAGTTAGCAATTAGTTAGACAATCTCGCGCACAAATGGAGAAAAGCTACTCGCATTTAGCTCGGAAATAAAGACAAAGGGTAACACAACAATCTTAAGTACATTCAACACACGCACACACACGCACGGGAATTCAAACAGCGACTGAACAGATTTGTTGCCTACCTGCGAAACTTGGACGCCGGCTCTGTTCCCAGTTACTTGGTCGACCCGCAGCGACAAAATCGCCTGTTTCAGTTGTCGGTTTTAAAACAAAATCAATAAAATTAAATGTGTAAACTAAACAGTACATTAAAATGGATGATTTTTAACAAAAATAAAAAAAAAACAAAATATGAAAAAAAAGGACTATTAAAATGAACATAAAAATGAAATGAATTCGTTTATGTGAAGCGCTTTAGGGATTTCTCTCAAAATATCTTAACATTCCAATTTATACTAATATACACTATCAACGAGAATTTATTACAAATATTTCCGGCAACTTGTTTAATAAGAATATAAAACTAAAAGTTTATCTAAGCTCGGACACAAAATTGTGTAGACCTATTTTATGAGTGAATAAAAATAGAAACAGACTTTAAAGTAACAGAATTCTCAAAGTGAGAGGGAAATAAATATCGAAGTATGGTTGATATTTTATAACTATATATTTTTATAGAAATGTGTTTTCGAAACGTGCCTAAATCTGGAGTAATTGGTATTTATACCGATCAAGAAATCGTATGCATATATTTAAGTTGATTGGAATTGCGTTAAGCGTTAAAATTTCCAGCTTAACCAAACCTACTTAATCTGATCATATTACTTTAAAACATCCTCGAAAGTGGTATTTAACAACAAAAACTATTTTGACGTAAACTAATACACTGTTATATTAACAAATTTAGTTTAGTTACTTTTTGTTTATGTCGTCTATCTAAAACCTTTGCAAACTTCTGACTGCGTGTGAAGACAGCGTAGTTTTTCTTTACTAATTCGCTAATACTCTTGGCAATGAATTAATGATTATGTTTGTTTGTTCACTTTGAGTTTGAAATAAAATAAATGGATACAATTTCAGAGTGCTTTAAGTGAAACTGCATAATTATGCAGGTGAATGCGGTCTGCAAGTTAATTAACACGCAAGACGGGGTGGCAAAATAAATGAAATATGAGTTAAAAGACTGCCAAACCTCTCTCGTCTGCCTTCGACTCGACATTGTTCTTTTCTTTAGCCTGACGCAAGCGAGCTGGAACCAGGGGCTCCTGCTGGGGCTGGGACTGGTGCTGAAGCTGATACTGCTGCTGCTGTTGCTGTTGCTGCTGCTGTTGCGAGTGCATGGATGAGAGTGTCGTAATGCCACGCGACTTATGCACGACGAACGCTGCCACATGCGAATCAAAACAAGAAGAAGGCGGTGGCGGTGGCGTTGGCGGTGACGGTGACGGTGACAATGACAGTGGCGGTGGCAGCGTCGAGTTGGACGTGGGCGTGGAGTAGGGAGTCAGTTAGGCGGAAAGGCGCAGTTAAAATTGTTGTTTTGCGGTGAAGATTTGGTTGGTGGCAGTGTTTAAGCATGTTTGTGGGGCAGGTTCAGTGGTTAAGAGAAAAGAAAGAAAACAAAAAAAGAAAAAATCAGACACAATTAAAAATAAAGATTATATTTTTGGGCAGCGTTTATCTGTGAAAGGTCTTGCAAATAAAAAGCTTTAACTTAAAAATAAAAAGTAACACAATTGTATAAATATAAAATGAAAAGAATTTTTGCAATTAATTACCTTCGGCTTGATTGCCATCAAAATTATTTGACTGCATCGTTTGATATTCGGTGGGCGGAGTTGACCTGCGATTTAAGCCGCCGCTAAATGAATTTGTGTGCGGAACTAAAAATACAAAAGAAAATTCACACGCAAAACATATAACTTCTGTCCCATAAAAGTAACATCAACTTAAATATACATCAAAAATTAACATTGCTAGGCATTCTCAATAGAAAAAAAACACAAATACCCATAAACATACGAGTGAAACACAATCCGTTGTGGTTTCTGAAATTTCTATATGTGGTAATATGTAATGCATATCAGGTATTTGTGCCAATTGAATATATTTTGTAAAAATTTTTGTGCAAATAAAATATATAAAAGAAAGTATGGTAATCTTGAAAACTTTGAAAAACTTATTGATTATTGTCGAATCAGCGAGAGTTAACTTTTACTTTGTTAAAATATGGAATTTTTGGTGGGTGGATATATATGTTTAAACTAAAATTCAAATACAGCACATACCGCTTAAATGGAGTACCGAAGTGTTTAATATCTACTTTGTATTTTATAGAATATTAGCCGATTCTCGCTCTAATACAATGCATTTTCTCTGTTGTGTATAAGCGGTAACGTTAATATGGATTTTTAAAAAACCACCTAATGTGTTCAACAAAAACCAACGCTCAAATATTTCTAAAAAGAACTTGGCTAACATGAGAAAAGAATGACTTCCTCTCAAGTTCGAGTCAATTTCGGCCATACCGCACAAATTACAAACAAATATTTATATTTCCCAAAAATACAGTTTAAAGATCAGTGTATTAAGGGTACAATAATCTTAAGATATATTTCGAATATTAAGTTATTATAAAACTGAGAACAGAGTATTGCGTAGTCGGTTACATCTAACTAACTAAGTGATTGTTAAGTGATAAGTGATGTACTATTTATACGAAAATAAATTTGAATTTATTTATATTCCTATAGATTGTATACCCTTAGCTCTGGGCTCAGCTTTAAGGGATTGAAATTCTCAATTCTGCAGATTTTTAATTCAAAAAGGTCACTTGAATAGCTTTAGAAATAATTCTTGACTACTGACTTCAAAAACTTCTTTTGATTTAACTATCAAATTAATTAAACAAAGTTCTCGCTACCATATTCGTCTATCTTTAAGTTAATTTTTAGATTTATCATTCGGTTAGTTTGAGTCAATAAATGCAGTGCAAAAAGTGTTCAAAATGTTTTTTAAAAAAAAGCCACAACAAGTCTCCGTTTGTCCGATGCAGAGTGAAATAATTATCGTATTGGTAAACAAATCTGTGGTATTAGTTAAGTGATGCTACAGTTAAGTTTAAGTGGGTAAAATTGCAAGAATGAAGCGGCGGCAGAGTGGGTGGGGTGGACATTCATCCGAATAACGTAATATGAGCAAAAACAAGCAAACGAACAAACAATTAAACAATCAACAAACAATGAGAAAATGCAAAACATTCACGTTAGGAAACAAAGCAACAAACAAATGGAATCGAGGGGGCACACACATAAAAAAAAAACAAATACAACACACACATATTTCTTTGGTTTGGGAACACTCAAAGAAATTGGTAGAAGAAGAGAAGTAAAGTAAACCTTGAAACGGCGGCCGATTCGAGGGTGAGCCAATGGGTGGCTGGTCAAGATCGCTGCGCAAATCAGGGATGGGCGTTACGGGCTGCACTGTGAGGCCCCGTCGATGGCAGATTCCGTGCTCATTGGCGCCCAGGCTGCGCCTTGTGATGACATCTGCGTCAGGCGTGAATCGATCGATCAAATCGAATCAATACAAATTGTTGTTGTGGTTGTTGTTAATAATATTGTTGTCGTTGTTGTTGTTGTTGTTGTGGTTGTAGTTGCATGTGTGCGCGTGTTGAATAGAGAGAGAGCATAGTGTTAACACCCATTCAGTTGGTGATTTGTGGTTTGCACAAGCGTTTGCACATAAACAAAGAAATAGAATCAAGTATAATATTGATTTGAATTGTTTATTAAGATAACTCTACTTTATATTGCTTTCCAAATGGATCAAGTGCGGGATGACGCCAACCGAGTAAATGATCAAAAATTAAATGATTGTGGTACATGATTTCTTGCTGGTGATTCATATTTTCTGTGAATGGAGGCAAACCGCAGCAAATCACTGCAATTTTGTATAGCTTTGATGATCTCTGACTGTCTGGTTAAGAAAGGAATTCAAGGTGCTGCTTTATGATTCAAACTAAATTTAATATTAAAATTCTTTTTGAATGTGCCTCAAAACAACCGGAAGAGTGTCGATTCTGAAGTCAAACGACCCATTTGTAAGTTTATTTTACTTTTGCTACAATTCGATTCTTGTTATTAGTTTTATGCAGGTTACTTTTGTATACAGCAGTTGCATCAGGTATCTGAGCCTATTCCTATATGAAAACAAAGCAATTTAATTGCTTGAAATATTCCAATTGCTTATTATTTCCACTCGGCTTTTAGTGCTAGCAATTTTCAATTTAGTTTAAAATGTTAAAAGAACCCTTTTTTATCGATGCAGCCAAAAAAAATAAAATGCAGGAAAACAAAACGAATAGATAACAAAAGGTGCAAAGCAAATCAAAGGCAAATTATGCTTGTGAACAGAACTTCACGGGACAACAAAGACAACGTTGACGACGACGAAAATAAAACATGCCCTGGATGGGAACACACAGTCCAGCTGGTAGTTGGTTGGTCGATACGTTGATTGGAATGCGATGCGGTGCATTTTTTTGAAACGAAATAATACGGACTGCGACTTACCCTGTCCATCCATGCCAGGATAGAAGACACATTTGGCTGGGTGTATCTCAAACAGATTGAACAAATCCGTCAGCAGCAAGACCAGATTCAGTTTCATGGAGCTGTTCATACAAAATCAGAGTTATAGCAAGCTTTTCTAGTATATTTCCAAGATCGGCAAGCACTCACCCCCGCATATAAGTTATGTCCTCGGGCGTCATGTGGAAGACGCCGTATGGCAAATGCTTTTGTGAAAAACTGCTCACCAGCAGTATATTGTGTATGGAGTCCTCCACAGCGGGCAAATAGTTGATGCGCACACTCGTCCATGGCACCACCTTGGGGCAATAGTAGGAGATGAGCAGCGCAAGGCAAATGCCATCGCACAGATCCTGAAAGTCACGAACTTGCGGTATATCCGGCGTTTGCAGTCGCGTGCCCTGCAACAAAACCACAAAAAACGAATGAGAATCGAGCAAATCAAAAAGTGAAATTTAGAAACTGGCATTTGTAGTTATTCTTACGATCTCTTCGGGCCCATTTGTTTCCAGCTCCTTGACGATGCGCTTTTTAAGCGCAGCGCACGCATGCGATATCCAAGCAAGCAGGCCCTGCTCATAGGACTGGCCCGGAGGCGCCTGATAGTTACTACCAGATATTCTGCAAACAATCAAGGAGTTAGGGTCAGAGTTTACAAAGAATTTGCTTGTATTACTCACCTTCGTATGGCCGCCATGACACGGTCACCCGATGATATTTCCTTTGCATACAGAACCATCAGAGATTCTATCACAGACATGTGGGCGTTCTGCGGAATCGAATTCGATTAGTTTTTGTTGATTTAAGAACGATTGTTGATTGCACTTACAATTCGCAACGGATTCGTTTGAATTAATACCGTCTCGGTTATGGGCATGTCCGAGGATTCCGCCACGGGGACACCCTTGCGCGCTAGCGTCTGTAATATTGACCAGTGATTTAAGCTTTGGTAATTGGGGTCAGAGTACAGATTGGACAGTGTCTGACAATAAAGCGTTGCATTGCCCAGCTCCACAACAATCTGCGGCTTGAGGCGCTCCTGGTTCTCATGATCGCGATAGAACGGCTCCTTCAAATTGTCGGGTACGCGATTGTTGAACGCCTTCGAGAGCAGCCATTTGACGGAAGCACGTTGACGAGCCTAAAACACAAATTGTGTGATGTAAAAAGAAATTATTATCAGTATTCGCTAGAAGCATATCATTTTATAAATAAGTTTTAATATTACATTTAAAGACTAGTCAAGAATTTCTGCCAACATATTTGGTTGGTTTGATAAACTACAATATCTTATCTTTGTTGTTGAAATTCAGGGCATTTAACTTCAACATTCTTTCCCAAAAAGAACATCCGGCTAAGAGTTTTTTTTTTGAAAGCACAATTTTACCAGCTGGATAGCAAAAGAAAAGCTTCCAGCATATTTAATGCTGCATTTTAATATTGGGGCAATTAAGTAGTGCACTCTACAGTTTAATCTGTGTGTGTATCTGAGTATCTGTAATTGTATCTGTGCCCGTCGTAGCCGCTGCTGTTGCATCTGTGTGAAGCCATGCGTACAATCTTCAATATGAGTTCGATAAACTCGCTGCTGTGTTTGGCTTGGCGTGCGCCGTTTCTTCTTCTTGCTTCGGTCTGTCCGTCCATTCGTCTATTTGAATGTTTAGCCTGCTGATGGTCACTCAGCATGAAAAAGAGAGAATCGCCAGCCCAGACACAATCCATAGCCAAACAATGTTTTTGTTGCTGTTGTTGCCGTTGCGACTTTTTGAATCTCAAGTGCACTAATGCTTCGTCAGCGGAGCCATTTCCATTTGTAACTGCATTTTACACTCATCATTTCGCCACGAGTTCTGCCCATTATCTTAGAAGCAACTTGAGAATTGGCTCTTATTAGTTTTTACTGCTCCTCTGGTTCAATTGAATCTAAATGGAATCTTATCGGAATTGGGAACAGACACATCTGACAGGTTGGATGAGAAAAACGATCAGTTAATTCCCAAGACACCCATACAGAGATAAGACCCATAATTTTTAGCTGCGATTCAATTTAACTTATCGCTAAGTGAATACACATTTTGTAAACACACATGTTCAAATTTGTATCTTTTTTTTTGGAATGCTTCTGATAAGAAACTTATGAGATTTGTGTTTTGTTTGGCTTAAAGACAAACTGTTTTCGATAAGGCAGACAGTTTGAAGAACTAATATCTTAATAAAATAGAAGTAGAGTAATAAATAAATATTTAATTATAAAAATTTCTGAGTTGCAGATAATTGCTAATCTTGGATTAACAGGTTTTACAAGTACGTGCTAGAGAGAGTAATATAAATGAAATGATTGCAAAAGATTGTAAACATAATGCACATTTTCTTCTGTTTTCTTGAGATATTTTAGAGAGGTGAGGAAATACTGCAGATTATTCCATTATCTATTCCTGAACAAATATTTGCTCTATATATTAAAAAGATTACAATATAATTAATGAACATAACAATTTTTCTTAAATGAAATTTTTCGTATATTCGAATCATAGTCGAAGAAAGAAATTTTATATGAATATGATTCGAATATACGTACAATTTTATATTTATTAATTATATTGTAATGTTTTTTTAGGCAAACTTTTTATTGAGACACCGCATGCTCCCCATTAGCATGAGTATATTATAGCTCTTAAACGTCTAAACCTATCAATTATTATTTTCTCTTAACTATCTTTATAAGACACCTTAAAATAAAAAAATTGAAATAATATTTTTCAAAAAACTAAATGCAACTAAATGCATCGATAGATATTGTATGCACTTTTCGAGCAACAGGTTAGCGAGTGTCAAATATCTTGGCGTAGGTCGTAGACCGTCGAACTATGCGCAATTGGCCAACAAGTAGACTGGCGGACAGGTGGACACACTTCCTGCGCAACCAGTTTGTTGTCTCGTACTTTCCAACCCACTGGCAACGAGCTGCACTTTTTATTGTTTTTCGTTTTTTTGGTCCATAAGTTTGTGCTCACTCAAATACATATGTACGTAAATACAAATAAATATTTGTAACTCAAATTTCAAAATGTAAACATTTTGGGCAGAGCAAACAACAACAGCCAGCAATAAATCGCTTCTGGTTTGGACGCCCACATGGATGGCACAGTTCGGTTGTCGGTGTCGCTTCTAGTTTAATGTCTGTGTCTGTGCCGAATGTATTAATAAGTACGAATGTAAGTACCATATGCATCCATATATTGGTGTATTTTTAAGTGCATACATCTATATATATATATTTACATATAAATATATGCTCACAATTCAAATTGCGGCTTGGCGGTATTTATGATTTTGTCGTTATCTCGCAGTTTGGCTCATTTTACTGTTGTTGTTGTTGTTGGCTGGCGTGCCAGAGAAATGCGGCGATATGCTAAATATAAATGAAAAAGGAACACACAAAAACTCTGCCTTTGACAATTGTGAGCAAACTTTTTTTTATTTTTGTTTATGAAGAGAGCGAATGCTTAGAGAGCAAAGAACTTCGACATCAGAGTTGCACATTACAGTTCAATTTAAAGAGTTCAATTGTTCTACTTGCAATTGAACATACGAAACGTTCCACTCAGTTCATCGTTCATTGATTACCATAATAGTTAAATCTATTTAAACATTTATTTACCAACGAATACAAAAAAGGGAACAAATTAAAAAACAAGACAAAAATCGATTATTCTGATGGGAGTCAAAGAAGCAAGCCAAGAAACAATGTTGAACTACAAATAAAGATGTAGTTCGTGCATTCGGTTAAGTGAGTCGTTCAATCGAACTTCTTCTGAACGATTCGATACAACTCTATTCGACATGGTCAGCGGCAAATGCTTAAAGCTGCTGAGCGTGCGTTTTAAGTTTTTCTTTTTTTGTATTTGGGTTTCTTTTTCCATTTGTTTTTGAAAGCCCATAATGCGCTAATTGCTTAAAGAGCTTAGCAGCAGCAACAACAACAACAACAACAGCAAACATAATGGCAGCTAGATAAACAGCTGGGAATAGTCGATTGTGTGCGAGGCGTTTAACTTTCTAGGGAGCCATTCCAAATTTTGTGAATTTATGAGGTGGGGCAGCACGCACGCAAGAAAAAAAGCACACATACACACACACACTCTATCCACATACATATGTATGTGCTGAGAACCTCGTGAAGGTTGCCAAATTGTCAAAATGTCAAACATCAGTTAATCAGTTACATTTTTGTCTCTCTTTTCTTGGCTTTCGTACATACATATACATGTATATGAATATGAATGTATTTACGTTGTTTTTGTATTTTGCGATTAGGTCATGCAATAGCAGTTGAAACAGCAACAAACAAAAGTTAACGCCAAGTAGCAACAGCAGCAGCAACAACAACAAAAACATTGAAAAGCATTTTCCGGCTGTGAAACAAATTTATGAATGAGAGTTTTCAAAGTTGATTGAACAGCAGCGGGTGTCCAATGCCAGCACAGCGCAGCTGGCCACACTGATTGCTCTGACGCTGACGCCGCTGCTGCTGCTGCGTTGTTGTTTGCATTATAATTTAAAAACCAGTCAAACGGTAAGTAGGTGTCCGTCGCATATTAAGGCGCTCACCACTTGGCCGGTCAGTGGGAGCGGCAGCGTAGCGTGTGCGGTTACCTCAGCGCACCATTTTGGCAAAGAGAGTAGGTGGCAGCGTCGCGACGTCGACGCCAGTCTACAAAGCCGTTACCCCCGTATGGACAGCGGCAGAGGCGCTGCGCTGGCAGCGTTTGATGAGCGCATTTCTGCAAAGGCGTTAAGCGAATTAAGACGGCGGCGTCGAGCACTTTTGAGGCACAGTAACTCTGACGGCGACGCTAACGTCGCGTCGGCGCCGCAGTCAGTAGAGGAATTTTAATGAGCGCGATATTTAGTTGGCACACATACATTCATACTTGTCAGTAGAAGCACTTCACACACTCACGGACTCACAAAAACGCTCTGTGTGGGAGCGTAAGCAGAGCAGCAGCAGGGCGAAGTGGGAATTGGAAGTGCAGGGCAGGAGCAGAGTTAGGGGTAACACATATGTAATGGCTAAAAATACGCTTACCTGTCGTATTTCCTGTGTTTCGGTATCCATATTGCAGCAGCTGGAGATGGAGACGGCGATGACACTGCACTTTAGGCGTTTACCGCTTGGCGAGCCCAAGACTCTGACTAAATTCTTGCGATGAAATTGCTGCAGTGGGGGCAACGGCGACGGCAGAGGATGACGGATGTCACTGGCTGTCCGACGCCCAGTCTCCGCTGCACTTGCAGTTCACTTTTCTTTCTTCACTAGCCGAGCGGTTTATTGTTGTTGTCGTTGTATTTTCCACACTTTCCTTATTATGTTGGGTTGCTCTCTCTCCCTCTCTTTCTTTCTCTCTCTCTTTATCACTGGCTTGGAATTTTCACTTCAGCCGTTGAGCAGCCTAAAAACACGCACACAAACACATAATTACAGCACATACACATACATATATAAATATTTATAAGCACTTTTTTTACAACTATTTTTTTGAGTTTTCGCAAATTAATTGCGCGCACGCATTTGCCAACAATTCGCGCAGCAGCAGCAACAACAACAACACAAAACACAGAAAGAGGAGAACTAGCAAAGGAAAACTGTGAATCATTCACTGCGCGAACTTTACAGTGGGCGGCAACACGGGGCGGCAGGAGGGGGTGGATTTGCCGTAGAACTGTGCTTGGCACAATAACAGAAGCAGAGCAGCTCGGCTCAGCACGGAGCAGAGCAAAGCAGCGCAGTTACGCAGCGGCAGAGCTGGCAATGATTTTTTTGTGCTGGGCACACAGCATCAGCTGTTGCAATTTGGGGCCACTGTTGACGCACAGACGCACTTTTCGATTGGCTCGCTTGGGTTTTCGGCTAATTAGTGCACAATTAATGGCGTGGCAGTTGCGCTTTTTGCAATTTTCCACTTTTCCGCGACGGCAAGCAGTAATATGAAATGAAAACATTTTTCTTTTGCCTTGCTTGTTGTTGCTGTTGCGCTCGCCGTTGTTTCTCTCTCTTTTGTGCACTATACGCCGTCAAACTGGTAAGCACTGTTATGCTCTTCGCTCTCATTGGCGACTAGGCGTATGATGACGACGGCGACGGCGGCAGCGACGCCAACGTTGACGTCAGTTTGCGAGCAGCAACAAAATGATGACCGAAAAAATCTAACTGTGTGTGCGTGGTGCACGCACATTTTTCTTAAATACTGCATTGCTTTACCGCCTGGATTCATACAAATGCATTTTACACGCTCCGCGTTTGATTCGCACTTAATTTTATACTTTCTATTAAATTCAAATGCACTTTAGATCGAATAACAACTAGCTTCTTCTCTTCCAAAATTTTCTCTGAATGCAAGTGTTGTAAAGTGGCAAGAGTTGGCTTAAATCAACACTGAAAATATCAAGTCAATCGGCAATCGGCAATCGTCCATCCGCCTCTTGTTACTGTGTTAAGCTGTTTTTGATTAATCGAATCGTGTGAATCATAAATATTCATACACATACGATATATTTGATTTGAATTAATTTAAAGATTTTTAATTGTATTGCTTATAAATATTGAAAGTGAAGGAGATTGATACTATCTATATTTACTTGCAATTTTTAAGAAATTCTTTGAATTTTATAAGGACTGATTTGGAAGAAATCTGAAATATTTATTTATTAATCAAAATTTATTCTTAAAATAAGAATGAAAAAAATGCATTAAAAATTAACAAAATGGAGTTGGTTTCGTCTCATCCTGCAAGGTATTACAGCATTTCTCAAACTGCGGAAGAACGGCCATAACTGAGGAAATATGATTGAAATCGCGGTTTCCGATCTGGTAAGGATTACTTTCACCGGCGCACGTATTTAAAATATCTGTCCAATTGGCTTTTATTGAATTAAGCACGTTGTAAATGCTGTTCCATCTCTTTGGGGAGTAGCCACTTAACTGATTTTCCAAGCTTCTGGCGGCCGGGCCGACTTCATTTAATGCTCTTTCAATGATACTGTTGAGCAAATAACTTAGGCAGGGTATTATTTCCTGTTTGAGCAGAGCGGACTCGGTTGATGTTACGATGAGGGGATCATCTTCGTCCAACATGCAGTAAAAGTCGCCTAAGATTCCTTCAATTTGTGTTCTTACTGGCAAACCTAACATAATTTTATATTAGTTAAATGGTAAACATACTGGAAAATAACTGTTTCACCCGTGCAGAACTCCTCATCCATAGTGGTAGCTGTGAGCAATCGATTGAAATGAGAGCCATCTTTCACGTAATGTACGGAGACTCACAGGTTTGTTGTTTCCGTATAATTATCCTTCCAACTGTTGCAGGTGATGCTGTAGCCATGCTTTCTTGCTTCGCAAACATAAACAATAACCAATATCCAATAAGGGCCGACAGTCTGCAACGGCCCACTCGGCCAACGTATTTGCCAGTTTTTCCTTGAATTCATCTGCTTCTGATCCACTTAGTTGGTCCATTGTCTCGTTTATAATAATAATTCGAATATAGTGAGTTGCTTCGATCAGCCAGCAATATCACAAAATGTATATATTTCTTCAACTATTTTTTAATAATGGCAGCATATGTTGCAGTGCTTACATTTTTATACTGCATTTGATATCGGCCGACCACCACAAACAAATTCTTGACTTTTACAGCACTAATATTTCATTACTATTGAAATTTAAACAAACAAAAAAAAAACAATGTTTTTTATTTAGCTGAATTTGCTTATTTCAGCAATATGCTTCTTGTATTTCACTGAGTGGAACCTGATGCATATCGGCAGACCACCACTAATTCACGTTTAACAGGTTGAAGGGTTAAATCATGTGAATCAAAACAATAAATCAATGGTACGGATTTTTAACTTCTATATCTATCATTTGAGCAATTCATCCATTATTAAGTTTTATTACTTCTTGGTATAAGCTAGAATTCTGATGATTTTTATTTCTCAAAATTCTTCCTATTCGTTATTCAATTACGTTTGTATTAACAGTTATTTTATAAAAATAAACTGAAGTACTCTATAAGAACAGAATGCGTCCTTCAGGAATGACTGAACTGAACTGAATATTTGCATTTATCAGTGAGACTTATTAATTCTAAATAAAGAACAATTCAATTGAAATTGTTGCAAAATTAACGTTTCAATTGACTCTTCGTACCTAGAAAATATGTTATTTATAATTTAAAAATGAATAATTTAAACACTATCTTGAAATATATGAATTCACTTGCGTTTTAATATTAATACCGTAGTAAGTATGTTGTATTCAAAATACACTTCCCGCAATAACGAATAATTTTTTGTGACGTCACATTATGTCGTGCTCTTCGGTGCAAGTGCTGTAAAGTTTAGCACAATTTGGACTGTCGTGCTTTGCAACACGGTTTTGTGCGTGACTAAAAATCGTGACATGCGTGTCGCAAAGTACATTTTACATTTTGGTTTTTACATATTTTTTGTTGATACCTCTTGAATAGGACAGCGACAATGCACGTCGAAAAGAAATCGGAATTGAGAAGTCTTCTAAAATCTGGTGACAAGCGCTGTAAGCTGGTAGAACCTCGAAATGCAAAGAGCTGCGTTTGGCGTTTCTTTAACCTGGTGTCTTGCGACGATCGGATAGAGCCATATGCCTGTTGTAAAACCTGTGGCGATCTCTTGTCCTACAGTGGGAAAACAGGGACTGGTAGTCTTTTGCGCCATAGATGCTTGCACACGACTAACGGTAAGTTTCGGATCTGATATTCACGCACGCCCCCTCACACTGCCACGCGTGTTCACAACGGGTAGATTTGTTGCTGTCATCGCCACCGCTCGTCCTATTGCCGTGCCGTGCTATGTGCCTTTCATTTGCATGCCGGGATGTATATCTCTAGTCAATCAAATTTGTGATTTGGTGAAGTTGGTTTTTGATTTTAAAATTGGTTCTCCCAAATGCAAAAAAAAAATGCAAGAGTTAAGATGGTTTAGGTGGATGATTCGCGTTTCATATAAATGAAGAGGTTGCCGAATAATTAAAACAAAAAATTGGGGATTATCGTTTTAATCTGTTGTACAAAATAAAAAACGAAATGTGATGTTCAGTGCCTAAGAATGACAAATAGGCTAAAGTTATTTGTTTTCTTTAATTTAGTGTCTTTGTTGTGTTAGTTCGTAAAATGGCATTTTGTAACACTGTTTGTGGTATGTGTTTTCCAACACGGTAGTAGCAACGCTAACATCGCTATTGCGTTTTTGTGGGAAAAAATATAATTGAGCGCAGTTTTTTCGTAAAAAAAATTATTAAAAATGCCTAAAGGTCGCGTTAGCAGTGTTTGGCAGCATTACGATATCAATGAGGAGTGCGAAAACTTTGCGGTTTGCCGTTATTGCGGCAACAATATATCGCGTGGCGGCATGGCCAGCAATCTAAAGGGCAACAACACTACCAATCTGTGGACACACTTGAGGCACAAGCACGCCGACGAGGTGCTGGTTAATCCTATACAACAACGATCCGTTAGCCGACCAGCTGTAATTACATTTAAGAAAGGTATGCAAACAGCGCTGCTTATCACAACATGTTATGACCTATTGGCGCACCTATCGATCCGGCGCGACTGTCCACAATTGGAAACTATCGTAAAACAGTGACGCCCAGCCCTGTGTTACAGCTGGGCGCCGGCAGTTTATTGACATCTGATTTTTATAACGCATAGCTCTGATCTAAAATTGAGTTATGTTTATATTGCAGAGAAAACATCGCGCATCGCCAAGGCAAAAGTTGTGCGTGAGCCGCTTCGTGTTGCGAAACCAAAGATCGATGCGTCATTAGCTGGCGCACTGCCCCAGAAGTGGGAGGAGTACGAGCAAAACGAGGAAGTCAGCGAGGACATCAAGGACATTATTTATAGTGAAGATCCGCTGTGCTACAGTCCCATACAAGTGGTCGAGGATGAAATGCTGGATGGTAGCGACAAAGTGACCGTGATGACTTCTAACAGGGCAAGCACTAATCCAGTCGTTGCCACGGTGGTCTCAGCTCCAACGAGCGCTGCAAAAACAATGAAAAACAACCTGGAGACATCCATTGAACGCCTAACCACGGTCAGTGAACAGCTGACCTACGTCATTCAGCAGCAACAGGAACAGCATCTCAAGGACGATGATTATTATTTTGCGTTAAGCCTTGTGCCCATTATGCGGCAATTGTCTGTAAGTCGCAAGCTTTTCGTGCGCTCGAAAATCCATGAAATTTTGTACAAAGAGAGTGAGGAGACTACGACTAAAACAGAATAATAGATCACGGATTAGCTACCAATCATTTTAAATTAACCCAAGAAAACGCAAAGGTAATAACAAAGCAAAACACAAAAGAAAAAAAACAAAAAAAAAACTATCTTATCAGCAATTATTCATGTAGGTTAAAATGTTTAAATGTACGTTTGCTAACGTACCGTTTGCATTCTTAGTTGGAACATTTTATTATTAAGCACATATGTACGAGAGGAGACGAATTCGTATTGATAATTTAGCATGTATGTATGTAATCAAATATTTAATGCAAAACTCTTACAAAAAGCAAATAAATTTAACTAAGACCTTAAAAGTGCTTTGGGTTACTTTCATCTGTATTTATATGTGTCTGTATGATATTCCCTCTTACTTCCACCATCAGTTGGTAAATAATATGGAGTGCCTTATTGTGCAAAATTCAAGTAGGAAATTTGTTTTTAAATAACTTCAACTTTTACCCTCCAGGCGTTATATTTTTATATTTTAAGCAAACAAGAATTGCATTTAAAAACATATACAATATATTCTATTTTACTTTTATGCATTTTGGAAATAGACATGAGTTAACTGATCCATGTTGATAATAAATAAAACTACCAATTATCTAATTTTTAACAGATTGTAGTATGCGAAATTAGTTCAGCGCATTAAATTGTGTAAACACCAAAACAGAATATTCTTACCGTATACCCATTAAACTGTATTAAGTATGAAAATAGAAATTTTAAAATTGGAACATTTTTTTTTTAAATTCCTGCGTCGCCGCTATATTTTCAGTAGAAAATATTGACATATGCGGGTCTTATATTTGAAACACGCATAGATTTGTCAAAACTGAACCGATTTTCATGTTTGATGGCATTCTGGTCATGATTTTTCAATTATATTGATTCTACATTTAAATTCAACGCATACTAGAAAAAATATTTTTTTGAATTTTTTGAAAAAAAGCATGTACTCCCCCCTTATGTATTTTCGAAAAAATTTTTTTTTCAAAATTTAAAAATGCGAGTTTGCATCTTTTATCGATTTTACTGGCCACAAATAGAATAAAAAACAACATTTAACCTGATTCTGAGGGGGTCAAATTTTTTGTCAAAAATCATGCCAAAATTGAGAAAAATTTTGACATGTAAAGGTCTCGAACCCATAGGTCTTATATTTGAAATACCCATAAAATTGTCAAAACTGAACCGATTTTCATGATTGATGACATTCTGGTCATGTTTTTTCGATTATATTAATTCTACATTTAAAATCAACGCATATTAGAAAAAATATTTTTTTTAAGTTTTTTGAAAAAAAGCATGTACTCCCCCCTTATGTATTTTCGAAAAAATTTTTTTTTCAAAATTTAAAAATGCGAGTTTGCATCTTTAACGATTTTACTGGCCGCAAATAGTACAAAAAACAACATTTAGCTTGATTCTGAGGGGGTCAAATTTTTTGTCGAAAATCATGCCAAAATTAAGAAAAAATTTTGACATGATAAACTCTCAGACCCATAGATCTCATATTTGAAATACACATAAAGTTGTCAAAACTGAACCGATTTTCATGCTTGATGGAATTCTGGTCAAGATTTTTCATTATAGAGGAATTAACTTTGATTTTGTATGTTTATTTATGTTTTAAATAAATTTTATTTAAATAACTTGTTGAGATTTACAAAACAGAGAGCATTACTAGAAATATAATTTACAAATCGGTTTCTGGAGCTAATTTGTATGGCTTATGCAATGCTTAAAACTAGAAATAAGTTTTATATCATTAATGCATTATTATTTTTGCTTCTAATTAGCTTTCAATAGATGTAGGTGTCTCTAGAAATACGCGTATAATACAATATCAATTACAATAAACCCTACAGATCGAGTAATAAACAATAATCTTACTATGTATACGCATCGCCAATATTATCTTAATCGTTCTGTGTATTTAATATGTATATGTATACCGTACTATTATATAATATAATATACGATTACTTAGACTCTAGTCAACAAATGTTGGGTAGTTGATTAATCTTCGATTTTAAATAGCGGATGCGTTAATTCCTATGATCGTTAAATGGAGTTTAGATTTAATTATGATTTTCTTTATATATGTATGAGTGTTCTGATGGGATCGATTAAGTGCACCATATGACTGCCAAAACGTTGATAAGTATCTTTTATGATTAGTTTATTTATTCAATACTATTCAATTTTCAATAGGCTGTATTCGGTTTTAATTAGCTATCCATAAACCATTATTTGTTTATTTTGTATTTATTTATTTATTTATTTGTAGGTATATATCATTTTGATTATGGTTTTTCTACTGTGTCAGTTCGACAATGAATAAAATGATATAAGATTGTGGTTGTATGTGAGTACACCAACAGCCAAAAATAGAATTTTATTAATCGATCTCAAGAAAAATGATATCTGGTTTGTTTTTTGGTATTTAATTTTCGTATACAAGCATTTAGATATATCCAAAATTTATTTAACTTTTACTTTTGTATAATATGTTCGTATTACTTTTAGATCATCATTTGTTAGTGGGTATGTAAATTGGTATAATTTGTTCTATTCACAGTTCTGATAACTACATCCAATTAATTTTTGATATATATATACATATATCGATGAAACAAGCGAATCTGAAATATGCAAAACTTATCCACAGAGTGGGTGCCGATTCCAGTTATTCACACTGGTTTGTCTTAGGTTCTAGTTTATAGCGCGGACCGCAGCCCACGAATGATATGAGTTTGCTGTTTTATTCATATGTATTCAGTTGTTTTGATATGGACTTAAAACATTTTGCGTAAATCTTTCTTTAATTTACAAGTACATATATAAAAAAGTTAATCAATCAAAAATAAACAATTGTTTTCATTTTGCATATTTATACAATAAATAATGTTTTTTTTTTGAATATGTTCGAATTTGGAAACATTTGCATCGCTTATTGCACTTTCGAGCGTCTTTCTGTTCACATCATTTTCATTGGTTAATTTGCTGCTAACGGTCAACAACTTTGGGCGGGTCTCGATCGAAGCGTGTGCTTTGCCAGCGGACAACAGCGGCATTTAATAATAATATTATTTGGTTGATGTCACCAGTTGACTGGTGCTATAACCCTGTGTGTTGCAGGTCGGCAGGGCGAATGGGTTGAAACTCAAGCTGCTGACCCCTGAAAGTACAAAAAAAAACATAAAAATAAATATATATATTTTTTATTTAATTTGTGAAATTCTTCTTCTTATATGCTTATTTTATATGTTTTATATATTAACTATTATTGAACTCGAAAATCAAATGTATCTTTTGCTGGCAACCGAACTTTATCTACAGTCGAGGAATATCTTTGAGCTGATCAAAAAAACATTATTTCTTTTAACTGGAAGCTATAATTTTTGTGATAATATAACTTATACTATTTAGTTTTTATATATTTTTTTTTAATTTAGCGCACCTGTTTATAAAAAATATTAAAAATAACATAAAATAAATATTTTTTGAAATTAAAATTTTACGCTCAGCCTAAAAGTATGCTATATTTTTTTGCATGCTTTCTAGGTGCTAGTCCCGCAAAGCAATTCTATGAAACTTGGAAACTGACAATTTTGTTATACAAACTTATATACTAGTTTTTATAAAATAAAAATATAAATAAATTGTAAATCAGTAATTAAAATTAAAAAATATTTTTAAAGTTATAATTTAAAATGCATTTGATAAAAATGTTAAAAGAAATTATAAATACCGTTGAACGGGTGTTGGTTGTGTACTGATGTTGTTGTTGTTGTTGTTGTGCATGTGTTTTATGACGGAATCCCAATCACCAAGCCACCAACCACTCATCGCGTTTGTTGTTGGGGCTCAAATGCAGCGTTATCTGTGCCGGTGCCCATTCTCAGCCGCGGTCAGCGTTGATTGCTTTTTCTGTTGTTGTTGCAGTCGCCGCAATTTGGGGGCGTCGCTGGCATTGTTGCCGATAAGGTTGCGCTCCAAATGTGTGTGTGTGTGTGTGTGTGTGCGTGGGTGTTTTTGTGTGTGTCAGTTGGCCTGTTAGCTGTTCCACGCTCCCTGCTTCGTGCCAGGCTGCTGCTGTTGCCGCTGCTGCTTCGTCCTTAGCGCCAGTTGCCCGCTGTTGCCGCTTAAACAGCGGCCGCTGTCGGCGCCGACACGGCGGGATTGTGCCACGGCTGATGCGGATGCGGATAGTGGTGTGGGTGGGCGGCGGCCGCGTGATGATGCTGCACGAGAGCCGAATGCCAAGGCGACGACACGGACACTGTTGGGGATTAATGGCGAAAATGCACTTGCTGAGCAATTTTGTTTCACTTTGTGGGCAGTTAGTATTCGAGGAGGTGTTTGTATCGGGTATCTTATGAGTATCCATGCAAAAAACAGCTCTTCAGAGAGTAAATCAAATGAAAAGGAAAGCTCGAAAAAAAAAATGGAAAAACAATTGGCAATCTAACATTTGCTTGAACACTTGTTTTTTGTAGATTTACGAAAAAGAGTGCAATTATTTATTTAAATTTAACAACACTTTTTGCTGTTTACGTTTGCCATTTTATTTCAGAAAGTATCTGAATACAAGACTCAAAAAAAAAAAATTTAATTTTTTTAATAAATGTATATTTTTTGTATGTAATTTATGAATTTTTAAGAAATTAAATGCATTTCTCAATTTTCTGAGAATACATTAAGGACAAACAGATAATTAGTAAGCTATTTATCTAACTCATAAATTTTGGTGGAACCTGCATCTCAGGTGTTCAGTTATTATAAAGACTAGATAACAGGAACAACTGAACACTGAAGAATCTAGTTAGTAGGATTCTATAAATTGACTTTAGTTTAGCAATGAAAATTCGGTTAAAGATTTATATTAAACTACCTTTTTTATGCTCATTCACAAAGTAAAACAAGTAAGAACGTTGCAGTCGGGTGTAACCGACAGCAAAATACTCGTTCACGTTCGTAAATATTGATATTTTAAAAAATTTCGGTATTTAGCAATTTGTGTGTTGC